>JABASH010000365.1:0-42834 GCA_019776445.1 Tomocerus maximus
TAGTATAGTACTAAACTATTTTATAACATTATTAAATTCATTGTCATGCTAAGGTGGAGTTGAATGCGAACTTGTAGCAACATGAACATCCTTTGATAGACTTTACAAACATGGAAACTTAATTACACACAAAGATGAAGAGTCAATAACACTAAAACTCGCAATTTTTAATTTTTGATGCTTTTTAGTTTGTCTTTGTCAAAAAAGAGCGTTAGTTTCCATTAGATTAAATCATCACAATTTTTCATGATCCCTTATGTGATTAATTGAAGTTTATATTGCAGCAGTATACTGCATGTAAGTATCCTAGATATGAATTATATATGTGTAGGTATGTACTAAAGATATGTTTTAAATGAGCTATTGTTGCAAGCAAGCATGTGTTCTTATAATTTACTATTGTGTTGAAGATGCTGAAGATGGTAGGAGAGATTTGACATTGACATCATGATCCCACTTTTGACAAAATTACTTGTTTTACATTTGCATAAGTAATTGTGAAGGAAAGGTTTCATGAATTTATTAAATTATCATTGGTATGATACTAAAATGCTATGTTATGTGATATTGCTCAGTGTGAGCTCTGTGTCTGTTGTCGCATGGGTTGTTGTTTGGTAAAAACTTGAGTTTAAGGATTGATTGAGGTAAAGACTGAGCGAGTCGGCTATGCTATGTGGTCATCAACCAGAATACATAGAAACTTGAGTGGAGACACCTGAGAGTATGCATGATTTTGTCATCACATTATTAATGTACACGAACTACGATCTCACTGTGTTTGGCTTTCCTCCATATTTAAAATGTATGTGTAGTTATATATGCCATACATGTAATAGATATAAATACAAGTAGTTATCCAGCCTGCGCCTTTTCAATCTTGCACAGCATGCGCTTGACTGCATATCCAGATCTGGTTTTCTAATGAAATTGATATTGATCATGAAACAGAATAATGTCACCCAATCCGTTTCCTTGAGTTGGACAATCATTGTAGAGTACTCTTGTGTACAACCTCTACTCGGCAGAAGTTGGTAGTTGAAGTAGTGATGCATATATGTACAAATTGGGATAAAGCTAACGATTAAAATGAAACTAATTTTTCACTGTTTTTCTATGGCTTTCAGGCGTCATTCGAAACACGGAGCCATTGGACTATGACAAAAGTCATAATCATATTCTGTCTGTGGTGGCTTACGACTGTGGGATGAAACGCTCAGCACCCGTGATGGTCACCATCAAAGTGAGCCGAGTGTGCAAATTGGGATGGAAAGGTAAGTCATGTTTTATTCAATTAAACATTATGTCATACGTGATGCTCTCGATCGAGTCATGCCGCATGCCTTGCCCACAAAAACAAAATACTTTGCAGAAAGACACTTATTCTATAGTTCTTCCTTATTGCCACTATTATTGGTATAGAAAATACTGCATAGAATTTTATTTGATCACTGAAGGTCATTTTGTATTGTGTCAATAATCAAAGTCAACTTGAACATGCAATAACATCTGCAGTCAATCTCTAATTCATTTTCATGTCATGGCTAATGTCGGCAGGATGCATTTCTCATTACTACAATTTATCCCATTCTATTCTAGCATTACAAGTATCTATAACACGGACCTCTCTGTGTCTTTCTGATCGGAGGATTTTCTGTTTTATTGCACCTAGACAATAAACACAAGCTGTTCAACTGATCACATGGTCACAAATGGCATTAATGCTGTCCTAACTTTACATGACAAGAGAAAAGGCTCAATCTGTCTTAACCATATCTACAGTTTGCGTTCAACAAATATAGACTATATGCTACTTATTATCCTTATGCATCCCTTGAACTTTACAGAGTAGATAGAACAGAACCGAATTATAATAGAAGTTTCACAAAGATGGTCGAAGTTTATTTCGCTAGCTTTATAGAAACTTTTATTTCATCCTTGACATTTTGATACGTCTGAAAAGATAGATGAGGAATGAGCCCATTTTCTCAAATTAATTTTGTATTACCTAGTTCTTGTAACTGAGGTGGCCATGGAGTTGTGGAAAGCATGGTGCATAATATAGGTAACCTGTCGTCACATGTTCACATTAGCTTATGCACATGCATTAAGTCTGTGTCTCTGAATTGGTATTACCGTATTACTCAAATGCTTTATTATTATTCTATTGCCAACTCTAAATTCATTAGTCAATATCACCATAATTTACATTAGTTAACATACGTACCCTAACATCTTGAAATACGTTCTTTAGGTATGGTATGGCTTTACTGGGAAATAATTAACGTGCGTGCTTCTGCTTACTACTTCATCTGGTAGCTTGTTATTTGCCAGGTGTAAATATTATTCCGTTTACTAATGCACTTTTAGTTTTTCTTGGAATTCATTCACGGTCATAGTATCACATTCTATAACTTATACTCGATCTTGGTTTATTTGTTCGTCCGTTATCTCGAGTTTTTTGGGCAGAGCCATCAGCGTGTACTAGCGGGAGTGCAACTGCAAACTACACCTTCCGTCAACTCTTATCCTTGGGTGCTTACCTGGCTTGGATGAGACGGGAATGAGACGACAACTATACTACTACATCATTCATATTCCTACTACTCATTACTCATTTGCTTCATCTTTCCTATATCCGACACCTGATAGTAATTTAGCCGACCAGCCAACCGACAGAATTTAACCGACCAGCTACCGACAGTAATTTAGCCGACCAGCAACCCGACAGTAATTTAACCGACCAGCCACCCGACACCTGACGGTAATTTAACCGACCAGCCACCCGACATCTGACGGTAATTTAACCAACCAGCCACCCGACATCTGACAGTAATTTAACCGACCTGTCACACGACATCTGACAGTAATTTAACCGACCAGCCACCCGACTGTAATTTAATCGACCAGCCACCCAACACCTGTCAGTAATTTAACCAACCAGCCACCCGATACCCGACTGTAATTTAACCTGCCAGTCACCCGACACCTGACAGTAATTTAACCGACCAGCTACCCAGTACCTGACAGTAATTACAGACCAGCCACCCGTGCGTATTTCGTATAATAACACTAACAAAATATTAGAAGCGCAATCTCGAGTTTTTAGGGCAGAGACCTCAGCGTCTTCTAGTGAGAGTTTACTACACTATGCTAATACAAACTATGCTATTCCTATTACTACTACATTCCTAATTCCTACTACATTCATTAGCTTACACATTGTTGTGGAATCTTCACTGTTTTCTGTTCACCAGTGCGCAGTGGTTGGTATTCAAAATCAGTAATTTATTTTATACCCTTAACCAGCAAATATCTGTAAGTAATGTAATTTTGTGTGTTAATATTTACATATTACAGTCCAATTAGCTGCTCCATCATTATCATCCGTGCAATACCATCGAGTGCGGTGTTTGATTGGTATTCAAAATCAGCAATTTATTTTTTACCCTTCGCCATTAAATAAATAATGTAATATTTGCCACGATATTTTGCTCATCATATCAGTTGGTTGGACGTGAGTAATTTATTTTTTACCCGTCACCAGCAGCTTCAAGAAGTAGGACGGGTAACTTGACTAGTTCAGTATAGACAGAATCAATGTTTGCAAATGACCATAACTTATAGTAGTGACATTGATTATAATATTAGAGTCAACAATATGAGCACTCCAAAGGTATTTGTAAATTTGTAAGTCAGTAAATGTTCACCTTGGAAAATTGTAAACACTTCTGAAATGTGTTTCTACGCTGCCTGTCTCTGAAAGCAAACAAGTCCCGCAGCACAGTGTTCATTTCTAATGGTATAGGTAGGTAGACTGTGCTAAAATATACATCAACTTAAGTGCTTGGTGAATAAATAAATGTCCCTTTCACCAAATAATTAACTAACTCTAAATTGGTTCCTCTTAAAAGAATTCCCTTGGCATTTGTCATACTGCAGAGATGCAGACGAGTTCAAAATTATACCTGGAAACAGGAAATAGTACAGATTCATAATGGATTTGCAATAATACTGCATTCTGCACTTAATCAAACCAACTATCAACCTCAGTGAATGGATGAAGTATTGTGCCAGAAGCTATGACCTACTTAATGAACCAACTATATATGGAAGTTATGCATATTTCAAAGTATTTTGCATAAGATTGTATTGATGTATACATTATATCGTTCAAGTATGTTTCTAGAGAAGTTGGGTTTAATTGACGTTTCAATGTTATATATTGTAGCTATTGTGAATGATATCTAATCACGTGGTATTTCAAAGGATTTCAAGAAAGTAAATTGTTTTCTTTTGTAAAGTATCAGGTTAGAGGTGGAAAGGGCCGCTACATAATTTACTAGTGAAAGCAGAGGTTATATATGGAGTGTGCTGGATAGCCAGTTATGTACATGAATTTTAAAGGAGTAGAGAATGCATGGCCTTAAGTGCTATTTGTATTTGTAGTGTGCACTTTGATTCCTCGACACACATGTATCAGATAAAAGGGAGTCTCTGAACAACCTCGCAAGTCATCCACAGTCACAATCAGCTCAACTGGGCTGACAAATAACCTTTATGTTCTGATTGCATCTGTGTCTGTAAGGAAAAGAGCCAAAAGGATAAATGACAGTTTTCATCATCCAGCATGGAATTTCCATTTCATTTCATTGCTTTCTATTACGGGTGGAAGATGAGGATTGAAGAAAAGCAAATTCGCTTTCATCATTTGTTCTACAGCAAACTGTTTCTGTAGCGGTGTGTACAAGTTGGCAACTATACACAGGACAGTAAGTAGGATTCTATGTAGTGTACATTACTTGTGTACCTATATATAGGCAGGTATATAGTGAAAGTTGGACGAGGAGGGAAAATGCGATATATACGTAAGCCGTCGTAATTGCTTTTCACGAAGGCGAGGAGCACACAGCTCCATCACAAAGTATTTGAACATTCAATTCAACAGAGACAAGAGAGTGGGCCTGCATAGATTCAACAGAATACAAAGAGCAGACAGAGAAGAAAGAGAAAAGAACAGAGAACAGGATATTGGATATTGGATTGGATGTTGAATGTTGGATGAGCGTAAGGATTGACATAGTCTCCACTCTACTCTCTAGATCTCCTGCTTTCTCTCTGCGTGCCCTGGAGCTGCCGAGGGAAAGCATACACTCTTACTTAGCAAGTTGAATGGGGAGACAGACTTTTACCATTATACTACACTTCCTACTACTACTACATTGAAAGAACGGGGAGAAATAGGGGAGCGTCCTAAAACCTCTGCTCTACAACCGAGTCAAACGAACCTGAAGTGAAATGAAAAGAAAGGAACCAGAGTACAAGCAGCGAACGTTTAAATTGTAGATTTTTGTCTTCTTCTCTACGTATACTTACTAACGAGCCGTTTCCAATAGTCTAAATAGCTATGCTACTGAGTAATAGAAATCTTTATAGTGTGCTTCTCAAATTACATTTATGTATAATATCGTGAGATTGTTTTTTTTGTGCAATAACATCCGACCATATTTGCTGCTATTTTGGGTACATATGCAGTATGTAGTTGTAGAGAAAGTAAGGACATTAGTAATATTATAATAGGATTGTGAGATACTAAAGTAGTTTTGTTTTTGGGTATAGAATAGGAGAGGACGTACTAGAATAGTTTCGCAAATTGTAAGGTCGCGTTTGCTGAGGAAGAAAAGTAGAACAAGCTAGACTAGAGAGTCAGGTCAGAGTAGGAAAGAAGTATTTCTTGAGTTGTTCAGATGTTATTAGAGAAATTTTTGGTAGTTACTAACTAGGGGTGGCTAAGTTGTGAAAGGATATTCTAGTTAGTATGAATTGAATATCTAATATTCATGCATGAAGGACATGGCAGGACATAGTAGGAGAGAAACGGGACAGCACGAGAAGCTGTGAGCTGCCGAGTGGAAAAATCGATGACAATGAATGCCATCATCACATCACCATTAGTATCATGATGTTATCGTGCAAAAGTTCACTTTGTGACATTTCTATTTAGTTTCATCTCTTAAGCTGCAGCCTGCATTATGTATGGATGTATAATTACTACGGGGCATATATTGAGACAGTGCTCAAAGATAGGGAGGCTAGAGGTACTTTACCGAGTTATTAAGCAGTAATGTATACATAATAAATAGAATAACTATGGAATGACGTAGCTGGACAAAAGTTTTACATCAGGAAAACATCAATTTAATAATGATAATTAGGAGAAACTAGGCCTGTGTGTAATTATAGTGGGTTTTGACTATACATTGTAATAAGTACATTGTAGTATGTTAGAATAGTTATTGTCATCGCATCATGATGCTTCAGTGCTTCGTCTCAAGTCTCTCAACAAAGAGTCATTCAATTTAAGAAGAACGGAACACCATTCTTCCACTTGACAATTCAGTTACGGCTTCACTTTAAATAGGTTAATCATGTTACCTTCTCAAAGAGTGGCTTGTCGAGATGGTTTCCTTTCTCCACTTCAAATTGTATAAGGGCTCTAGTTCACGTCAATAAAAGAGAGAGTACTAAACTTTTCATATTATTCAATTTCCAAGATCATATTAAAGTCTGCTCCTGCTTTCTCTGAGCCCGATCTCTTCTTTCACCACCCACCACATGCACCACTGTTCTACTAGGAACTACCAAAAGCAGCAACAATATCCTACCAGTACATATCATCCGTCTATTATTACTATATGGACTAAGCATTATATCGATGGGGCATGTGCAAAGTGCAAATGTGTGTATGTGTGGCACCTACACACAGGAACAATGCCAACTATTAGCGGAATTTTTAGATTTTCATAGTGTACTTAAAAGTACTTCCAGTTGACAAGACAAATGTTGACTTCCCTTGTTTCTCCATTATGTTTCCACTACCTATACATACAATTAATAAATGTCAAAGGTAATATCAGTCTAAATTAAGTGGAGCAGTCAACTTTCATATTCATATTTCATCCATACTACATTTTTCAAAGTCACTCTACAGACATCCTGCGTCGTAATTGTAAATATCTCCATTGTTGCCTTTGAAGGATTACATAGTATGCTCAGTAGGTACACAGCATTTGAAACAATCATCGTCAGAATGCTAAAGGCTACAATCAAGTTACAAATATTGATTTTCTTTGCCGATTCTCTATAATTCAGCTATTAAATTGAGCTCCCAAAGTTTTCTTCTTAAATAAGGCTTCTAGTATATTAGAGCATAGCTATTAATACTAAGACCGGTTGAGAATTGCACAACTAAATAGAACTGCCAGTTTTAGAATGGTTGTTGTGTTTGTAATCTGCACTAGTATTGTACATTTGTTTGTAGGTGCACGGGTTCTCGTTGAAAATTCGGAGCACAACACGAAGAGGGGATATTGACTTTATTGACTCGCAGGGCACGAGTGTAAATTGAACTTTTTTCGATCAATTCTCCAAATTTCCTTTATTTGAGAGCAATGTTTTTTGAAGTATGTATATTGGAATGTCACTCTTCTCTTTACAACCTTCACCTCACTCTGTTCAAAATTCTTACCATTTGTTTCAATTTCTAAAGAAATTGGGATAAATGATCTTTTCTGTCAGTTTAACCTTGTACAGATACTAAAGACCAAATACCTTTGGCGTAGTCTAAATTCTAAAATACCACAAGTACTACAAGCGGATATTATAAGTTATGGGCAATCATGACCATAGTGAATTGTTTTACCTAAAGTATACAAACTACACAATATTAAGTATACTACTTAAGCGGATTAATGAAATCCAAGATACTGAACTCAGTTGTTGTTAATACTACATAGATGGGAAGATTGAAGTTTTCTGCTGTTTTATACTTCGTTGTAATGTAAAACTTTAAATGAAATACACCATGAATTTCCACAAATGGATAATATTAAAGAGCCTAAAAGTAAATTTTCTTAGAATGAACTAAAATAAGTATAATATTGTAGATGTAATTGTTCACGAAAAGTAGTTGAGGTAGGTATAGTCATGATAGCATCAGAAAATAAATTTTAAAACGGAGTCTCCATAGCCTATCATTGTGGTTTGAATAGGAATTTGATGTTTGGGTGGTGTAGATAAGTAAGTATAGTATTGCAGATATAAACATCACCTTATTGGCTACGTATTTGAATGGATCAAGTGTGATTCACAGAGAGTCTGCTGTGATGAGGCTGGTTTAAAGCGA
The DNA here is from genome assembly GCA_019776445.1 of Tomocerus maximus. Lineage (NCBI taxonomy): Eukaryota > Metazoa > Arthropoda > Collembola > Entomobryomorpha > Tomoceridae > Tomocerus > Tomocerus maximus. The sequence goes on from JABASH010000365.1 coordinate 8,183, forward strand.
CTTGATTTTGAGTGATATAAGTGCAAGATAAGGGAAGGACATGGACGGAGCAGTCTAGCTATGAATGTAGTGCAATCTAGCTCTTGTGCAGTAAGCACTTAGGTATATTATGTATCCTGACTGAGTATTTGGGTCTTTTGAAACGTCCAAGACCACTAAGACGATAAGATACTTTGTGAAGGATCTGGCTTTCACTGAAGCTGCACAATAATAGGGAGTCTGAATGAATTTGTAGTGAATAGTAGATCAGTTCTTTAGTATAAGTTAAATTATGGGCTGGCGAAAAGAAGTAGTCCAGGTTGGCTTAGTTTTATAGTTGAGTCATAGGAGTCAGACTGCGTACTTGTGTCTTCAAAGGTTATTATGGTAGGTGCACTACAGTGAATGTTCAAGTACATAAATACACTGAGATAGGTTCCCTTTCATTTTCTCTTCGCTTAAACTATTCTGTGATGCTTAATAGATGAGGTCTAAGCCTCAGGGTAAAGTTGAGCATTTACGACATTTTATCTTTGGAGAAGCGCAGAAAATTTGTCATTATTGAAAGGAAGAGCGGAGGACATTTCATTTTGTTAGAATTTCTTATCCTGATTTTTAAACACCCTGTAAAGGCATTGTGTCTTGGTGTGGCCTGGTAGGTCTCTGGATCTGCTTGGATGGCCTAGTGGTGCTGTAGTCGATCTGACGATCGATTTTTCCATCTGAGTACTTTTCTCGTGAACGTCGACTTCAGTCTTTGCGAACATTCCTAGTTGGAGACGCTTTTTGCCATAAGAGCCCCGACAGACTTCTATAGTCCAAACAGAACTGACGGAGCGAAAGCCAAAAGTAAACGTGGAAAACAGAAAGATATCTTAGCTACTGCGTACATATACGGAGAAGAAAAGCAGAAAATTCTTGAACTGCTTTATCTTTGGCTTTAAGATTCTCTTTGCTGGAATTGACTGTGACTTGGTCTATTCACCAAACTTAACTTGTACGAAGAACGCTAGATTCGATTTGCTTCACACAGCGACCTGCTGTTGGCTTGGTTTACTCTTCAATTTTTCAGATCTGCATTTATTGAGGAGCAAATGCTTGTGTTAACGAGAATATTGGGTTTCCTAGGTTGGTATGTCAGTAGGAAGAGTAAGTATAACTATTCTTTCCCTCCGGAGCTACCACAATTCTAACTTTCTATTCAATATCTGAATCTGACGCTTCAGACTCGACAGAAAATACTGATGCCCGAGATAAAAGAGTCAAAAGAAAGAAATGTCTTTGTTCAATAATATCATTTCTGCAAACGCCAATGAACTAGCTACTTCTCTCGACAAAATCCATGTCTAAAGATACTAAAGACCAATTTTAATAGTATAACCTCTACTTTGATCTCTACACTAATGCAAGGACAACCAATATCAATGGCTAGGATAATTCATGATATTGTGATTATTATAAGTATTGTTATTAGTGAAAAGATGACTTATTATTTGGTTGAAGCAATCGGTGCTTCAAAATTGACATTCTAATAATATGTAGGTAGCCACTAGCAAATACATGCGGCAAGGACAAAAAGTATTTGAGGTCGATTGCGTAATTGTGCCATTGCATTACTGTACATAGTCGTGCTTATTATTGGTATTTCCTTTGCATCTCAATCGGGTAAGAGTTAGACAGATTATTGTTTGGTCCAATGCATTACTACATATTACATTAAAAAGAGTATTTCGATCAACAAGGTTGACTTTACAAAATAAAGGTAATCTGATCTGACAGTGTAATCGATTTTTTGAAGGTTTCTAAATTTTGACAATAGTTAAGTAATACCACATGATGGGCTGACAGAAAACAGTTAGATATCTAACCATAAATGTCATCTAAGTTGCCATTAGAGGTAGTTGAAGTGGACAAAGTTAAGATTGCATTGTGTCGGTTTTGATTAGCTGTGGATACTGTGGAGGAGTCAAGTTTAGGAAGTTGGACTTATTGGTTGGTCCAATTTGGTTTAGAAGTGCTTTTGAGATAGGCTGCAATGCCTGCAATATGTATTTGGGTTATAGTTGACGTGCGGTTTTCTTGTAGTTTGTGTTTTGCTGGTATTTGTTGCAATATGAAAAGAACATTAGAGAAGGGAAGGATAAAGAGCGGTCTGTTGTAATGTGGTCTCGGTTTGCTACGGTTCGGTTCGTTTCACTTCAATTCAGGGCAGATGAAATGAGTATAGAGTTGAGTATTTTTCTGGTTTGTTCGACTTGGTTTAGTTGTTTAGCTCCACTGGCTCATCTTGTCTTGACTGGTTTGATCGTTTGTCTCAAGAGACATTTATGTGATATGGATGATTATTCTTTCTGATATCATTTTGATTTGTGATCTTCTCAGACAGCCATTTCTGCACGCGGACAAGATCCTGTCTATGCATTTTACCTATTCTATGGGATTTTAAAGGATCTGAAAGATGTAATCAACAAAGCAATAAAAAAGTAATATGAATAGCAGAATGTTACGTAAAGTAATTGCACTAGTTTCGGACTGGTGAATTACCGTAGACAGATGAAACGTGGTTTACACTCTAATGACCCTTTAGCAGAAAATGATCAAAGCGTCATTTGCACAAACAGAATTTCTCTGTCTAGAAGAAATTAAAAAGTAGAGTTTCTTAAAGTTAAATGAAATGACTTTAGGAAAGGTCAAAGCAAGAAAAATGAAATAGGTACTACATGTGTTATTTTAAGTAGTGTACTTATCTCTGTGAAAGTTCGCCATTGTCACCCAAGTATAATTTGTATACCTTCACGGTTGATGTCATCTCAAGTTGGAATGTCAGTGACAAAGTCTGGGAGAGCCAAAATCATTACACTAATGGCATTTTCTTAACTTGAGTAAATACATTCTGAGAAGTGGAGGGAACAAGAGCCAAAAGCATTAAGAGTACTATACACACTACAGTTATCGTTAGGATTAGCGGAATCATTTTCAATTAATCTATTCTGAACGCATGTCATGAAAAGCGAACTGATGAATGCTGAAATGTGTTCTTCAATACTGAGCATGGGCATGAAATTAGTAACTGTAGATGTATTATTATTAGTGAGCAGATAAATGCATAATGAGATACTTAATCTTTAATGAATTTGCAAGATATGGAAAAACTTTCCGAACCGTACTTGCACCGTATAAATGTGCATGCTAATGAGCTTGGACTACAAACATAACAGTTACTATTAATCTGGCAAATAATCAATAGCCTGATGACTAGTACCATAGACAGTCGTAGCGAAAATGACTCAGCGCTGGAGTCAGTTAACAATTCAATGACCTTTTAATAGATATTCCATTTTGGATCTTGCCTAAAGATTTCAATCTGCAGACTCCAGGGTTGCTGAATGTCGCCCAATATATGTATCACTATTTCATAAGCACACAATTCAGTTCCGACTTTCCTATGCTTTTCTTATCGCTACTCTATGCATAATTAAGCTGCTAATGGTAATAACTTGGGTAATATGGATCCTGGCAAACACAGAACGTTACGTCATTACGTACATACAGTCTTCATGCTATAATATTATATTAATTATTGAACAAGATGATCACATTATCTACATCCAGCGTTTTACAAGATAATATTTTCGATGGTCTACATAAAATTTACTATTATTTACATGTAATTCACCAAGTATCTGTATAATGTATGTAAATATATCAATTTAATATTACTATTTATTATTCCAGACCTTTATTGTCAGCCTAGCAATTTGTAATTGGTATCTGCAAAAGATAGGATTCAATTTGTGTTGTACTGGACTTTTCTTTCAATGACTTACTATTACAGTATAGTATACTATTTGATTTTAAGTAAACCTTAAAATTTTCGTTTTTGATCCTTACAACTGCACTTATCCCATTGTTGATTTATTTTCAACATTTAATTCTTGAATTAATTGTCCGGTAATTTCCTCCCTTTTTAAGAAACGCATATCTCCAATGCATGGAAAGGGAAGAATGAACACTATTATGTTCTCCGCCAAATCTAAAAGTTATATCCACCGAGACAACTTTTCGGCGTAACATATTATTACATATCCAAACCTTGATGGGGTTCTGATGCAATAAGAAAATGTCTAAATAATAGAACTATTTTTAACTTTATCACTGTTAAAAAATAGCGTAGAGATATTTAGAACAGATGCCTTGGCTGAAAGCAAATCAAGTTCTGTTTTGTGTGCAATGCGAAAGTGAAACATTATGAGGGCAGTGCTAGCAAAGCTAACATCTTAACTCCAACCAGACAGGATTCGGAAAAGACTAAACAGAGACTACGATACCTATAAACTATTGGTAAAGACGTTTTACGGGATTCAGGAGGGCATAGAATTTTGAACTTTGCAATCAGGTCAATTTTAGGCTTGGGAAATTAGCAGAAGATCCAAGAACAATTTTATTATTTACTTCATTGAGGCAGATTTTATTTTCTGTGCCAGGGTTGTTTTTAAACTTGTCAATAACATGTAGGGCAATGGCTGGTAGTTAATTCTTAATTAGTTATTGTTATTGGGTAGTTATTTATTTAATTGGTCCTTGTTAAGTAGATACTATTAGATAACTGTAGAGTCGAATTGTCGAGTACTCTACATGGGCAAAAGTGAAACTATCGAATTGTTTTGTTGATTGAAATAGAATAGGTTTACAAGTTTTGTCCTGTTGCGCTAATTTTGTAGAACTTCCGTATAATTATCGTTCTAAATTCATTATAATCTGAAACATCATTATCGCGATTTAAGTAAGATGGAAATAGTTTGAGAGTGAAGTGTGTGAGGAAGATGGATAGTCAAAGACAGAATAGACGAGAACTGGCTTCAAGTTTCCACTAGGTCATTTACGATTCAGTCGGCACGAATGGAAAAACAAATGGATGGGAGTTGTGGGAATGAGGATGGATTGAAAATTGGCAACTGAGTGAGCAACGCCTCTTGATAGTGTAGATCTATGGAACGATAGTTTAGTTTAGAGTGTGTGAGCCGAGCCAAGATCTGTCGAGTTCAGTTGAGTTGGTTCATTTCGGTTGCTGGTCAAAGTAGATTTGATCTTCGGATGAGACTTTCATAAACTGAAACTGTAAAGCAGTGGATATCCTACTCCAAGTCGTTAGAGAGCAGTTAGTCAGAATGTGATTATGTTAGAGGAGTTTCAATAAGAGTGTTATGTTGGTGTGTGGAGGAGTTTGTGTAGAAAAGAGATTCATTGTATGTACAAGAAGGCTTTGTGTGTATTTAGGTAGTTTAAATATGACAATGTTGCGTTATGATATGATTAGTGCGCAATAAAAGACGCTTAAAGAGTAATAGGGGTTGTTGGAATTGGTCGTATATGTAACAACTCATAATTTTATGTCACATCCTACGAAATACTACAACGCACATGATATTACATTCATGAATTCGTTAGACAAAGTTTAATTTGTCGATTTGTTTGTTCAGTAGCGAGAGAGAAGCTAAGCAAATGAGAATGAAAGGAAAATTATGATGGATTGCTTTATTCTACTTTTACTTGACTTGCCAAGTCGCATGCACGTTGTTAGTCGCTTGTTTAGACCTAGCCCTTGCTTGCTCCTCGAGTACCTACTACTAACATACTCTACAGATGCAGCCTTAATCTACACTAAACCAAAGCAGACCTCTAGAATCTCATTTTACGCAATTTACAAACTCTGTCGGGTTTTAGTTAAGTACACTAGCATCTCTCCATTATAAGTACTGCATAATCTATATAATATATAAAATGTCTATGTATGGATGTACTAAGAGAACTTCCTTTGAATTCAACAACTAAAACTGATTGTGAGTTGTGTACACAGGCTCATATGTACAATCCCTTTAAACTTATTCCTCTAACAAACATGTCATGCTAGCTTCTTTCCTCGGAATACTACCTATTATTTATATCCGCCCTAATTTTATATAATTAGTTTCCTCCCATGTAAGAAATTAAGTCTTTACTTATTATGAATTCATTTCCTTGTGTATATTAAGATAAGCTAAGACCTATTTTGTGTTTGCATCCCTTTCCTAATATCATTTCCTTAATCTTTTTCTTGTTTTCAATCTATTGCTCTCTCTAATCTTTGTCATAGGAAATTCTTAATTATTCATTTTACGAAACGGTGACTCTTTAGGATCGTATGCAGTATAAATATAGATATGGTTGGTTCGTACTTGTACCTTGAAACTAGTTCACAATGCACTCTGTCCCATTGTTTTAGCCTGTACCTAGTTTCTGTTGATTCCACTTCAAATTCTATGCTTGTTCCTGGTAAATATTTCTTTTGTTTATCAACTGGGGCATTTTAAAAATATAGAATGTTTTTTTAATTATTAAGACATGGAAGATGCAATGTGCAATGATTAAGACATGCAATGTCTCTGTTCATTTAATTTATTTTCTGTGTTGAAAGTCCGTAGTATAGCTTGTAGTAATGAGGTCATTGGTGTATTTATTATATAATATATTGTATGTGACCCCACCCTGATTACAAATTATTAGTCAGCTCCTGCTGGGAATTTTGAGTAAAATGAAGGATTTTGAACAACTGTTGTGGTTATGTGTATCACTTATAGCATAGCAGATACTTATGAGATATGGAATGGAAAGTATAATCTGGTCGGCTATGTCCTGTAATATTTGTTCACATTTAGTAGAAAATGTCTTTTATGTTTGCTTCATTGTAAGCGCAGTAACAGATACTCAGGAGAGTGATTTATCCATTGGGCTTTGGGTAGCGATGAGAGTTTGCATAGATATTCGTTGGAATGTATTGCATTACAAAGTATTGCGCATCATTTTATTATTTTGTGATATTTGATAGTCTGTGAAATGATAATAGGGAGCTACGTGTGATAGTGAAAGATAGTAGTGACAGCCGGGAGAGAAAGGGTGGCAGAATCCACTAATAGTAAACTAAATATCCATAGTTATTCAGAGCACAGCAGAGAGTGAGTGAGTCAGTTGAGTTCAAAGTCGGCTCCATCGGACTCCATGCTACGCTAGTTCGCATTCAATTTCCACTTTACACGGCTGGATGCGCCATGCCGACAGGAACTGTGCTTTTGATCTGTTTTGAATTTCAATTTGAATTTTGATACGGTCACTGCAATGCGTCTATCATAGCACCTTCATCTCCATCGCACACTATGCATAGGGATGATGAATTTTACAGACTTTCACCAAACCGTAAATTGAAGTACAAAGAGCTAATGTAAATGCGGTAGGGACTTATGTCAAAATGCACTACTGAAATTCGGTTTCCTGTTTGGGTTTTATATCCTGCTACCAATACAAATGCGACTGACTATAAACTCTTCTTTTGCGACTAATCTGGACGAGATTCTTTAATCTTGGTATTTTCAACAGCTCGGAGACGATTGTGTGGGACGCTTCTCATCAACCTCTCTATCTTTCTCTAGACATTCAAAGAATTCAAAAACTAGAAGTCAAAAGGGATTCCTCGTATGTCATCAGGATGAAGAAGAGTCATAGTCAGGATCAATAAATGCGAACGGCTGTTTCTTACATCATAATGAATAGACGTTACGTGAAGAAATGTTACTCGCTTTGAGTACAGTATACTCTAGTGAGTAATACTAATGCTATCTCTCCAATAATACATGTAGCAAAAATATGTAGGAACATATGCATATAAAAAGTAACGTTTAGCAAGCATAAATCCTAAAAGTTGTATGTGCAGTAAGGATTAAACGTAGTTTACCAGTGTCTATGAGTCAAAACTTTGAAGAAAAGTTGGCAAATGAAAATGGTTGCTAAAGCTCTCCTAAATTAGTTCAATTGGATTTAATGATAACATTTAAAGTTTGGAAGTGTGCTCCTGTGCTGTATGGAGATAGGGAACTATCCACGCCAAGCAAAGCTACCAGTATCTAAGTGCATATGTGGATGCGTGATATATGTAAGCTTTCCATGGATGTGAAGAAAGGTTATCTAATATTTTAATAGGATCATTGATATCAATTGCAAAGAGGACTTAGCGTAAATTAATTCAATTGGAGGATTTTAGAATGTGGATTTAGACGCATATATTATAGTATGTCTGAGTCTAAAGGACCGACTATGTTTGGGTATCATAAGGGTAGAGGTTGGTTGTGATATGCAAATGTCCAGAGTCGGACGAAGAGCATTTCTCTTCTTAGCTGTTTCAGGTGCTTGTGTAGCTCACCGGATAAAGTGACAGTTGGCTGGTGGGAGGAAAGTTGGGTAGTAAGAATAGAAACGCAATTGAAGCATGAGAACTTGAGGATTTGAATGGGAAAGTGCAAAAGTGTGTAAGACAGTGTAGAGAGCGTGACAATGAAATATTGGGGATGGCCTAAGAAGCCTCATTTCTCAAATAGTAGAACAGCTCTACGTGCTCCTTTCTTATCTTTGAGTATCTTTTTGAATTTCTTCTGGACAAGTAGTATTTTGTCTGTGTTTGGCAACTCACCTAAGGTATACGTATGACTAGCATTACTCCCTCAAAATCCCCAACTACGTTTTATTATGGGAAGGAAATTGAAGTTGGATTTTATTCTGACGAGTTAGAGGCTCGAAATTGGGCTCCCGAAAAATAAACAGGCTTTTACAACTTGCGTTGCGTAACTATACATACATATCTCTTCTGCACTATACTATGTACGAAAATGCAGTTTGTGAAAGAAGGAGAGCAACTATTGGGAATCCAAACAGATCAAATGAGCTAAAAGTAAACTTGTAGTTTTATTGTGTTGCAATTTCCTTTTTCTGTGGTGGGTGGGATGATCAGATCAGAATCATCCTAAATATAGAAACACAAAGTCAGAATAGTACTTTATGTGGTAGTCTAGAAATATGAAATAGTATTTGTAGGAAAATGTAGGACATGTGTGGGATATTGTTAATATTAAGTGCATAAAGTGGCAAGGCAAGCGAAAGTTATTGATATCGAATTTGGTTGTGTAAAATGGTTATGGGAGTTGGCGGAGTGTAAATGTGAATTTAAACGTGTATTTCTTGTTTCAGGTATTCCAGAAAGGATTGACTATGCACCTGGTTCATCCCGTCAGGAATTGTTCCCAGAAGCATCTTTGGAGCTTTGTGACGTGCCCTGTGCAATCAACACTATCGAGACTAAGCTTCAATTGTCTACCACACATATAGGGAAAGGGTGTGATCGTGACACTTACGGAGTACATTCCCAACGAAAACTCTGTGGTAAGTCATTGTTATTTTTGCGACTGTACTTCTCATTTACGTATCTATTTTGGAAACCACATTTCCTACACATTATGATAGAATGGGCGAATGGGAGTTTAAAAAATTGCACAGAGTCTAAAGGAGTGAAATATAGCTCTGTAATGTTATTGTAAGGATACGACATACTTACACAGAAAAGATACAATAGAGTATGCATTTCTTTGACGTGGATGTGGATCTGCTCGAAGTTAGATTTACAATTGACAACCATACTGGTCGGATTTTTGTATTCATGGAATGTTTTACATGCCCTAGTCTATTGTGCATTGTGAGTCATCGCTTTTTGTGTTGCAAAAAGGCCTGACCTGTTTACATGTAAAACATTTACATAACATCCATGTAACATTACCCAACGCATCCATCTCCATCTCGCCAGAGGTACACATGCCAACCCAAACCAAATAGCTTGGCTTGAACTTTCTTCCCTGTTGCCTGTCTTGAATTATCTTGGTAGAGTCGAGGCTTTAGAGATACTTTGCATTATTACGTGAATACGTATGTGCTTTACGTAATGGACTATATCTACTCACAAGCAAAATCCTAATCTAATAGATATTCCAAATAGGTATGTAAATTCTGGTACCATTCAAATCTGTTTTCTAGTAACATTTCCTCTCGTCTTCGTTACATTGTGAAATTGTTTAATGTAAATTGTGGAAGAGGCTGTGATTTAGAAAGATTCGCTCCCTAAAAACCTTTAGCTTTTAGCACACTATCATTATGGTAAACACCTTAGGGGAGATCCATGATTGAAAGTAAAATTTGCACTGACACGTAATGTGGTTAGGGATGAGTGGTTGATTGGATAGCCAACATGGGCAATAAGACAGAAACTTAGGTGCAGCAGGGGCAGAGTCTTTAATTTATTTATTATGTTCGATAAGACCTTCCGCTTTTATTTGTGTTTCACTCGAATTTGATTAGGTAACTCAAGTTAGAGCATTTAAGTTCAGTCAATAAAAGAAAAGGCAGACACCTCCATAGATTTCCTTTTGGTGTACGGCTGAAAGTGGGTAATGTTTGTTCTTGTGAGTATTCCTTGGACCAAAACAGAAATGAGGGCACGAATCAATGATAAAAGCTCCTCATCTTTAGTGCCTCACATAAAGAGAGTTATAGGGAAGGCAGGATATTTATTGACGAACAGGACATCAACTAACTAAAAGCAGACTTTACTATTGTTTGACAGTCTAGTAGTTGTAATGGGCTTTTGTACCCAACTTTTACTGCAGGGTCTCCAATTGTACAATGACATAATCTAATTATTGACACAAACGTAATAAGGTAAGCTAGCGAGGTACTAGTTACGTCATGCCAGCCGAGCCTTTGCTTCTGGTTACCTTTAGGTACATTTGATTCGAGAAATCTTCATTGTATGTGGTGAACAAGACAGGGAACAGGGATGCCAAAGCTAGCAGTACAAACGACAATAGAGTGTCTTTGTTTTTAAACGTCAATCTTCCAACTTGTGTATTCTGTTGTGTAGATATGTAGTAAGTAATTAGTCGAGATGAATTCCAGGAACGCATAGCGCACATACCTGAATAGACTATAATATCTCCGCTGTGGGAATTTGTACATTTTAACTACCAACTCAGAGAATCTCTATTATCATTTGGCAATTGGAGAGAAAATAGCTTCACGCTCACACTTACAAGTTAACTAATGCAGAGAAACACAATAGACACATTCAACACAGGTCAGGCATTCAGAATTAACTATGTATACGTAAATAGGCATATCTTGTTTTTGCCTCTGAGTTAATTTGCTCTGGTGACAGAAAAGCTCAAGCTAAACTGTTAGAGAGATATAATACATCATTTAGCAATAGCAAACGTGGCACAAATAAATTGCAAATGTGTGTCTGCAAATATTAGGGCATAAAAGTGAGTGAGTTCATCTGAATAAATCAGTAGGTACTTATGTCGACTGTTTCTCTGTTTTGGGAGACAGAAGAACTTATCATTTAATCTAATAAATGCTAATTTTTGGGTCAAATCAAGTTTTCACATTCATTTGTAAACGTGGGGAAGATAAAGTTTTCCTAAAGTTATTAACGTTTACTACTGGGATGATGATGTCTGTGGTTCTGCTCTCGTAAGTAGATTCAACGGAATATTCTTCGATGCTACGAGATGTAATGAAAGAGGAAATGTAAACAGTTCTGTAAACAAAGTTCTGCTGTTGCTGCGAGGAAAGAGAATTAATTTTCTTTGGCTGATTGCGACTATCTAATATTCCACACTGCTATGGTGTGGAATGAGTGTAAACCTTAGAATAGTTAACACACAGTGAACTAACAATGTACTACAGAGTAATGCATACCTAAAGATATTCCAAAATAAGTAGTATACTTAGGGTATGCTATTTAGAGTGGGAAGAATACTTATAATATTAAAAGTAGTGATTAGATGTAAGTACATAATATAATATAGTTACACAAATGGAGCAACGACTACTTTACTTACTACAGGGAATCCTTATAATAATAAAGTTTGTGATGCTTAGTCACGTTAGTTTATTAATGGTTCCTTTTACTAATGGCATTCTCTATAATAACCAAAAGCTAGCATTAGGCACAGCGAAAATAGGAAAGTTTATGTAAAACTTCTTACAACTATTTACTAGTCAGGAGCATCAAGTAGAGCGGGGAGAGTTTGTAAGCAATTAATCTAATGCAAGGTTGCATAAGGTTTTTCTTGGTAAATGCCCGAAGTGTTAGTTGAAATTGATATGGACGGACATGATATTAAAGGTAATTCACTCTTCTTGCAAAAATAAACAGCTGCTCCTGATGGCTTACATCAAACTGGGGAAGTACACGGGGAAATGTGTATCTACGTCAGCAACAAAGTGAAATGGTTCGTAAAATGTTAATTTGCTGTATTTTTTATTGTGCAGGAGCAAGTTCTGAAAGCATCGACTTGCTGCCAACACCCGGACTCGGAGCTGAATGGACGAAATCCTTACCAACAGACGAAGGACATGAGAGTGACCCCATGTTTGAATTTGATGGGTCGAGCACGGCTGTTGTAGTGCCCGATGGTCTAGTGGCTCACAATCCTGGTGAGAATTTCACAATTGCCACTTGGATGAAACACGCTGCGCATCCTGAACTCGACAGACACACCAAAGAGCACATCATCTGCAATGCTGATGATCACAGTAAGTTACTTTACTTCTCCCTTCATCGTTTTTTTATATTTCCGACCAGTCCACATGGTCGTGCTTTTCTGTCACAGCCCTCCTTACCATACAGATATCCCTACCACCTAATAGCTGTATTACCTGTTATTTCCTCTCAAATATCACAGGGGCGCACCTTCATTGTAAATATAACACTGGAAATGAAAGAAATAGTTGCATAAACCATCTCGGTGACTGTTACATAGATTCTTCCTTTTAGGGACCCGTTTTCAGTGTCAGACTCAAATGAAAACGAAGCGATGCCAAAGTACCTAAATCATAAAAGGGTCGTAAAAAGAATCTAGCCACCGAGACAGTGCAATGAACAGTCTGATCTGCATTCAAATAGAACACATTTACTTTCTCTACCTTTGCTTTCACTGGCTTTCCCTTTTTCTGCATTTTTCTCCTTATAATAACTGTCTCATCCAAGAAATTCTTCCTGTTTCTAAAATCTACAATTTTAATTATAGAGGTCCTAGCCATTAATGTGTTTAAGCATTTCTGGTATAACAGAGTAACAGTATAGTACTTTACTGTACATTTGTAGCATGCATAAGAGAAAGTTTTTATATGTAACAATAATTTGTAAAGTACAGATAGAATGGTACTTTATCTTGAGGCTATAGTGGGTTGGAAAACGGCAAATGCTACATTAGTACATTTGTGCAGAAAATGAGCAAAATAGCCTGAAAGGAATAATAGGAGAGTTAAATAGGAAATGAGATTGACTCTTTCATCAATGCTGAAAATGAAGTTGAATTGAAGAGCATAAATGACGAGGATGGGGGAATGTTATGTTATTCTCCGACTCTATAAACAAAACAAACTGAAAGCCAATATTTGGAGAGAAAATCTTGGTGGTACTATAATTTAGTATGTATTTAGCTGAATTGAAAGGAGTGTAGGGTTTGGAGTGTAAAGTCTGGAGGGTAAAGGGGCCAGGAATGTGTATTATATTAGGATGGAATAGACGGAAGTCTGTATGGAGGTAGGCACAATGGAAAATACCACAGAAATACAAATAGTATTGTTTTAGAAATCGAGGATATAGAATGGTGGATGGAAGTAGTAAGGTAATAGCACTCCTCGTAAAATCTAAAGAGGAAATGAATGAGTCGTTTTTGTCACTTCAGTTGAATGTGGCCCGGCTGTTCTACGGTAATTCTGGATAAAGTACCGCATTTAGATACCTACTGTTCTACACTGACGTCTATGTAACAGAATTACATTGCAGCGATGCATTCTGTGCGGTGTCCGTGGAATAGAAAGAGAAATAAGGTAGTAGAACCAAGATCGGGAGTCACTAATAGGAAATTGGACTCAGTCTGAAGGTTACTTAGAGAGAAAAGTACTTATTGACTAGACTTTGCTTACACCATTACCATTAGTTAAGGACTGTCTCCAGCCAGTCTCTTCGAAAAGGATACTATAAGACTTGGCTTTATTTTCCTACCGTTGATTTGATGGCTTAGTTAGTTAGCTGGTGAAATAGATGAACAATTATCCAGTTTCCGGTCGTAAATTCCCATGTTTACATTGAACTGGATTTTATACGGTGGTCGTTGATGGAGGGAAGCTCCCAACTCCCTCCCGCTAGCCAAACTACTAGGATATCAAATCAAAGAAGATGAACTGGAAGGAAACAGTCGAAAATGGAGAAAGAGCAGGCTATTTAATTGAACTACTATAGTATTGGAAGATATATGTAAGAACATAGGGAAAACCTATATTTAGTACTGCTATATGTATTGGGATGACCAAGGGTATATTAGAGGCATATACATTTTCTTAGAGTGTATTGAATTTACTGGAAGAATAGAGTCCTCGTGATGAGCTGATCAAGCTGATCTGTAGTTCTCCATTGGTTTTCTCTCTTGCCTTGAGGCTTTGATTGGACTCGACTGGAGAAAACAGTCAAGTGAAGGAGTCGGGACTAAAAGCTACTAACATAAGAGAAAAATAATCTTTTAGTTACTTAACTTTTAGAAGAATTCACTTACTGCATTACTTACTTGGCTCTTCTGCGGCTGAAGTGAAATGCAATGGTTTTCCACCCAACCTACTTCTAATGTAACATGCAGAGCTAGTGGCTTAAGCCAACGCAACCCACCCAACGTCTTCATCCTCACTCATCTGGATGCTAAGGGAATATACTTGTAGCAAAGAGCATTAATCCACCAAGTGGAAAATTGAGATGGGAGATTTTAAGAGTGATTTCCATTAGGACTTTTAGCTTCAAATCGAGGCTCAACTTATTTCGTCTGAATTCAATGTAACACTATACGCTACACAGACCAAACTTGATATCAACAGTGAGAAACTCAAGGATTTATATATTTATATTTATTGATGGGTCCTGATGCATTAGTGTATACAGAGACAAATGAAATTTTATTTCTTATTTATTTCAACATAGTATATTATGGTCACTAATACAGATGTTTTAGGAGTAGGAAATAAGTACAGGTATTTGCGTGACTTTATTTAGTAGCGCTGTAAGGCAGTAGATCTTTCTTTAGGATTTGTAAGTTGGAATTGCAGGTTTCTTGGAAATGCTAATGAAATCCAGTTGCCAGAGCCGTCCAGCCAGCTTCCGTGATTTTGGTTTCACACGATACAAACTTGTAAAGACGAACAGGAGTTTTCTCTGGGAAGGATTGTGCGAAAATAAGTAATAATAAAGTGTGGTGATAAAATTTTCCTTATTCTATCTGTATAACTGTAAGGATCGGCAGAATGGGGAAAGATCGCTGCGGGGCTCTGGAGTTAGAGATCTGAGAATGAAAGATAACCGTGCAAGTTGGGTATAGAGGAGAGTGGAGGCAGAGGAAGTCGCTATTCAGATAAGATAAAGAAAGATACATTGGTTCTGTGATTCTGATAGTAATAGCTGTCTACTTTTACTTAAAATGGTGTAGGATGATTCTATGTGTCTATACAGAAGTAGAAAATATTATAGCATTAGACATATTTAGGATATACTATTGTCTGGTCTAAATACAAATATCTAGTTCAAGTCTTCCGACCTCGCTCTCTGACTGTGTACTCATAGAACCTATACACTTACTTACATTACTGATATATCTAAGTAATACTAGGATAGGAACGTCTTCACTAATAGATGTAGAAAGCATTTGTAGAGCAGTGGTAGCGGGGGAATTGTCCGAGACGATAAAATAAAGTAGAGAAAAGGAGACTCGAGAAGTGAGCAGTAGTGCAGATCCGGATCAGAGGGGTATCTGTGTCTTACATGATTCCAGTCCTCCATGTCTTGTCATGTCTGATTTAACGTTCACTTCATTTCCTTATGTGCATATCTTACAGGTGATCTCCAAGACTTCCTTCAACTGACTAATATACTCATCAGTAGATTTGTGTACTCACAAAAATGAAAAATAGCCTAATAACATCACAGAGTGAATTTAATGCATTCGTTCGTTTTATACTCTAAATAATAGCTACAAATCCTAAACTCGTAAAGGTACTTGGTGAATATTTATAGCTTGTACTTGCATGAATTGCTTTTAAAATCTAGTAGAGTTAAACGATCAAAGTATTAGAAAATGACTGGTGCTTAGTTAGACTGAGGAAAATGTAGTGAAAAATTGAATTTCCATTTTTCTTGCAAAACGCCTTATATAGCGCAGGCTGAGTTATGTTTTCCATTTCTTGGTGTCTATTTTTGGACTCTGTGATTTCAAAAATCTCGAAATCATGGCACGATGACTTTTAAAGGACAAGTCACAAGATGGTATTAAGTGTAGACAGTGCAGTGCAAGAGGGTAAGGTGTACCAAGTAGATTTGTGTAGGTGGTGGAAAATAGAAAAGTCGTATTTAAATGTGCATGTCACAAAGTAAACATCTTAAAAGCCAAAAATACCTATATCAATTTGCATATTTTACTACAGAAATAAGGTTTGAGATAATGTGGGTGTAGATTTACATTGCAAAAATGAAAATGGGAAAATCCACCTTCACTTAACCTTAGTTAAAGTAGTTAATATCCCCAAGAAAGTTCATTGCATTGCGCTTGATATCAATACTTGAGTTTCAGAATTGCAAATCTTGATAAAGAAGAAAAATTATTATGATAATAATTCAGCACTGTAACTCAAGTAATTTTTACGGAGTATTGTCATAAAATGCTGGACATGTTTTCTAAAAGATCTCCATAAGCACATACAAAACATTGAGCCATTCGCTGTGGACCATCTGCGTGTTATTTAAGTAGAAATCTATTTGGATGAAACTTTATTACAAACTCTCATGTACGTTGTTTTTTGTATTTAGAAATGAACCGTCATCATTTCGCCCTTTTTGTTCGAAACTGCCGATTGATCTTGCTGTTGCGACGTGAGCATGCAGATGGAGACTTGAATACCTTCCGGCCTGCAGAATGGAGATGGAAAGTCCCTCAGGTATATTTTATGTTAAAAGTTTTGCTTGTGCAGTCAGTTTTTGTTTCCTTTGAGCAATTATTTTAGGATTATGTACTGTCGTATTACAATTACAAAGCAGATTGTAACTTCCTCTGAAGCAGAACGATAGAAACTTCAGCTTTCTCCATTTTCCCTTGTCATATACAGGGCTAGTCATATATATCTCCCAACCATCTAGGTTCGCTAGCTCATAAACAGATGCTGCTACGGAAGTTAAGTGACCACCATTCGAAAGAGGTCAAAATTTGTAACAAAATAGTTTTAAACAAATTTTATTGAGCTCCATTTCGAAAATTAAAAATAAGGAAGTAAAAGACCTAACTGTCTAAACTATCCTACGTTTGTTCCCGCGTACTTCAACTAATGCATACAGAGCTATAATAACTTTAATAATGATAATAATACATATATTATCTATATGGAAGTTCGAATTGATTCAGCCAGCTATATGTATAGTTTAGAGAAAGCAAAAAATTCAAAAGATGCAGTAAGTGTAGAGAAATCAGAGTATCACACTATAGTACATTAGATACTCTAAATCTAACTATGTCGAAAACCCGTTTTCTTTTTGTTGGATGAGGAAGGTCATGTTATGGTTGCCATTCAATTGAATTCAATGTTCAAATCTCATGTCGTGCCGCAATCCGTTTAACTCTGACTCATTGCTATTCACAATTCTTTCGCTCAATTTTTCACTTGTCTGTAAAAGGACAACTTTCGTAGCGTTTTATAGTGATGCGTATCCGAGTGAAGCCTCGACTCATGGAATTTAAAGCAAATAGGTAAGAATAAGTACCCAACACATAAGTACCTAAGTCTGGAATATTAGGAGTAGAAAAGAAATAGAATAGTGATTGGAAATAGCAAGAAACTTCAATTCACACGCTTAGAGCACTTTGGCTAGCCCTGTATATTGCTTATCATTGTCATATTATAATAATATGTGAGCATGTAGATAATTTTGTGTATCATGTTCCCAGTTACTATATGATATTTAGAAATGAGCTTGATTCCTGATTCGTAATCGGAAAAGGAGCTTTTGACAATCCCCGTTCTCTTTACATACCATTGTATTGTCACTGACAATGTACTTAGGATTAAAGAGGAAACACGAGGGAAAATAGATACATAAAATATTTAATGAAGGTCCTGCGTCCTTTTGATCATTCCTTTACTCTAAATGGTACAATACTTGTCATTTAATAGTTAGATAAGTAGTTAGGTACCCAAGTGTGTTACATTGAAATATTCTCCTTTGTTGTTTTAATTTAAATTCCACGTACTCTACTGTACTTAAATCCAGACGTAGGTTCATTATTGTGTAACGAATTGGAAAAAGAGAGATGCAATTTTGGCAATTTAATTATATTTAACAAACATATCTCTTTGTGATTATAAATTAAAGCTTATCTCTTGTGTAAAAATGAATATCATCCCCGATATGGTATAAATAGCTGAGAGATGAGTAATATAGTCTTATGGAGATCGTTTACTATTGTCCTGTCTGATGATGTCAATGGTTTCGATTTCACAGGATTCCAATTAAATGCTTTTGTTGTTCGCTCACTCCGTTCTAAATGGAAAACGACTTGACTAGATGATTTTCACAGTGCAACTCTGGGGGTGATGGACGTTTTAATTAAATTATTCCTATTCACTTGAATACTCACGACTCAGCAGGCTGTCTAACGATTGCTGATCTGATCTGTGTAAATGAGATAAGTGCAGGGCGTAAATGAGTACGTTAGCAAAAGCAAATCTACTTGTTAATACTTTTTCCATGGTGCAGTCTCAATTCTACCTTCACTTGCTCTATAGGTAGACAGATGCATTTGTCATATGTATGTAAATATATTTCTACTATCATGCAAAAGACCACAACACTCTGGTTACCGAAGTCGATGGTGGAAAATTCAGTAATCTATCCCCCTTCATCGTTTTCATTTCAATACATACAATTAACGAGGAGTAATTAACTTTGTTAGTCAACTTGCTGAGGTCGTTCCTTGCAATCCGTCACTGAATAGGTAAATCCTACGCACATTGCAATCTAGTACATTCTTTATTCGGAGGCTTTTAATTATAAGAGGAATACTAAACCGCTTTGCATCCCAGATTGACAAACTCAAGCCTTACAAAACGTTCATTATGTAAATTACATTTGTTATTTTGAGGTTACATGCAAATACTGTCTAAAGTGCTGGGACAGTAAATAGCTTTCACTAACTTAGCGAGAAATTACTTTGCCAAAAGCTCTTTCCAAATAAAAATGTTAATGCATATTGCTTTTATAATCCGAGACTAACGGTTTCAAGTGTCACTTTACTTATATTGCTAACAAACACAGAGTACGTAATATCGATCCAATTATTAGTGTCAGTGATCCTTCTCCTTTGATTTCTGTTTTGCGCTTCGTATTTACTTCCAGTGAAAAACATATCACCTTTACTGCGTATATGGTTCAACGTGATTTTTCAATTATATATTTTCATCTTCATTCTTTGATGGTGATGCTGCACGTGTTCTGCCATATTGCAGAAGACAGCAATGACAATCTTATAATAATCTGATGCAAGTCTGATGTATTCGCAACCTGTTTTTGGACTAATAATGTTAATAAAACATGAAATATTTTTCTGCCATTTCTTTTGAATATATTCAGGGGAACAATTTTGTGAATATAGTAATGAGTAGGTATTTCTAAAAACTCTTGACTAATAAAGTTATTATAACTTTAAACCGTTCCTACATTTTAAACTGCTATGAATGTTGTACAGATATTTGGTCAATCTTGGAAGGATATTGCGGAAATGAATTCAAAGTATGGTAGTTCTTTGGAAATGAATGTGGATTTTGTTTCCTTTTCATTTGTATAATATAGAAAGTACAGATGCGGATGTAGAAAGCGGATGCATTGACGTGTTAGTAGCAGTGGAGATGATTTGATTGTTTTCTTTATTTTATTCAGACCGGTCGGTTGGCATATTAAGATTTTCTTTGACTCTAACGAAGTTACTTCCATATAGATTACGCATTGTGAATAATTCTGTGTCTTCTGGGTTTAACTTTGTAAAATGTTGGGGAGGTACTGGATGTAATGTCATATCCTATTCTCCACAAGCTGAAAGCGGAGAGAGCAACTGCTTTCACCACTATCCGTTTGCATGCATAAATAATAATGCTTGAGCACAGAATATCTCTTTGTACATCATAATACCCCAATTCTGTAGATAAGTAGGTTACTGTGTGCTTTCCGCTTTCCAGTCTAGTAATCAACCTTTTGTAATGGCCGTGGCAGCAGAACTTCTCTTTTACTACATTTGAGTAGACTCACATTAGTACATGGCAAGTTGGCAGCTGTAGGTAAATAGCTTGCATATTCATATGCAAACAAAATCCCAGAGGTAAGTCTTATTAGTTGCAAAATATTATTATAATGCAGTCATGGAACAAGAATCGAGCTACCAAATGTAAATCCTTTTACTATGAAACATACAACTTTTTGTAAATGTGGACGAGAATTTGACGAGTTGGAACATGCACAGTGGGCTACAACAAAAGACTTCGTGTGCTCTGTCCAATACATTTTATGTATGTCATTATACATTAGTCCAGGCCCTGTGATTCATCTACTGGTATTTTGCAAGTTAAAAAGATTCAGTTATCAGAAGCTAGCCTGACTTATGATATACCTCAACAGAAATAAAACCTTGGATGAATTAGAAAAATAGGTTCGTGACTTTCTCTGCTCTGTTCTTGCTGTTCACAAAACGCTTTTACAAGGTCTTCCGTTTTCTGAGATGTATCAATCATAACTATTCTGTCAAGGGTACCTGCGTCAACTGGAATTAATTCAGTCACAATTACTTTGCTGCATGCACTCCCATTTCATTTTCACTGTCCTATTTATTTTCAAATCTGGACAAAAACAATCTGAAAGTGCACAAGATTTAATTGGACACTAAAAATGTACATTAAATTCTTACCATGTTTCGAAATTTCAAACTGGGAGAAACTGACAGCTCCACAAGTGTCATTGAACTAAACTCCATGACTTATACTTCAATTTAGCAAGTTTTCATTGTTGTGGCTAGAATTATCCTCTTTACACTACCTTATGTTTTTATTAGATTTATCATACTGAAAGTGATGCTTAATTATTTTATTGTGATACATATGCATACTGTATGCAAGCTAGTGTTCTATATCACAGAGCAAACAATCAAACAATAAATAAGTATAGGCTATAACTACAACGAGTTATAAGTGAGGAACAAAATTATCTTGAGTATTTCTGTGTACATTGCAGAAACGTTAACACTAAGGCAAAATTATTACGGTTTAACGACCTGTAGAATTCAATGTGTGGTTTATTGTTGGTTGTATACATAAATACTGAAAAGGATCATTTATGTCAGTTTTCAACTTATCGTAAGTTAGGTACAAAATGACGTCTGCATCGAATATTAGAACTTGGCGTGGCTAGAAAATGTAATGGAATAGAAAACGGCAGTAGACGTTTGGAACAAAGGTTTAGAATTGAATCATGAATCATAAAGTAAAAATATGGTAGGTCATTTTGCTGTGATATGGAATGGAACGTTACGTCATATGAAAGCTGTACATTGTGTAGGCTGTAAGAATGATTGTGAATAATTTGTGAAGCAAGATTTAATTGTGTAATGCAATATGTGGCTATTTTGTTAGTGTAATTTGTGATTGTGAGGGTTTGCTAGAGCATGGAAATAGGTTTACCTTGAGAATAATGGTTTTGTCTTTTGTCCAAGTTTGATCGATATCTCTGTCGAGTTAGAGAAAGGAATTATTGTACTCCTTCTTGCTTTCATTCATTCATTTTATTTTTTATCATTTAGTAAATGTACATAAATGGTAAGCCAAGCGTGGAGCTCTGGTGGTAGTATTCTCCAGTAGAGATTTATTGATTTGTCCCGCTGGCTCTTCAACTTGAGCTTTGGCAACATCTTATGATTTTTAGTCCTAAGTCTTATGGGGAAAAGCATTGCAGTGAGATGTAAGCCACTTTCTGTAGTATAATGTACCATTATAAATAAATATATAAGTTCATTCGCTCTGTGGAGAGTAAGAAAAGGATTAGAAAAAGTCATGGAGTTGGGATGCTTTTGTAGCTTACGTATTGTTAGTTAAAGAAAAAGCTGTCTATTAATTTAGTGCATTCACATCTGGGAATATGATTTTTCATAATATGTGTTGTTCCTTAATGTGTTTCTTTCGTATTAATAATTGACTCGTCTTAACTAGACAATCTACGTAGGCGTTATGCTTTCTGCATTATGAAAGACGTAAGCTTGCCTCTAAGGTAGAATTATGAAATATAATGAAGTTTAGTAGTTATTAAGAATTAAACATTAACAACGGGGAAAGTTTCAAGGTCTTCCTTCCTATGTTTGTTTCCATTAAAATAATTGATTTCCTTCCCTTCTGTCTGTTGCATCGTCAGGAGAAAAGAAATGTCAATTAGCTGGAACAAAAACTACTCCGTGATTTACTAAATGCCAGACGCTAGTACAATGAACGAAAGCACAAGCGAGTGGGTGAAAGTCTAATAAGTACATGTTATATAGCTTTCGTTTTCTGTTGTGCCCAACTTCAAATAGCCGTCAGCACATTTTCACCTTTAGTTAGTTTCGTAAGTGTGCTATTGGTATGACGTGTTAGAAAAGTAAACTTAATACGACGTGAGTCAACCCAACGTGACTTTTTTATTTCAGTCCAGACAAGACAGGCTTTCTCTTCCTACACATGCAATACGTTCATTGTGTTAGTGCATATCCATATTTATAACTATTACATACATGCCTACATGAATAAATCGAATTTTCATAATAGTCACAAAGAATTCTCTCGCTTTCATCTCGTGGTTCCTAGAACTTACTTTGATGTACTTTCTCCAAATTTTAATGATGAAATTCCAACAATTGAAATTTTCTACAATCTTCGACAAATAGAAACCAAACAATGTCGTAGAAAGTTTCACGCTTTTGCTGAACTCACAATTGATGAGCGTTTTTCTTCATGATATACTTATAAATGTATTCACTCAAGTTCAATTATCTCAGTTACCCAAGCACAACTTTTAAGCAGTTTTTGTAAACATTTCTTGGTAATATGTACATAACTACTTAGAAAAGGTCTTCTGATATCATTTGCTTGTGCTTTTCAAAATTTCGTCTTTGAGATTCGTGTGTGGGTAGTACTTTGTAAACTTTGTGTGTTCCATAAGTTAAGTATAGATAAGTAATCGTTAAGTGAGCTGAGTTAAATTGAATTGCGTCAATGTGCATTGCTTTCTAAGTAAAATTAAGCTTGTTTTTCTATATTATGTTCACGAAGTAATTTATTGGGATTCATGTGTAAACACTTCAAAAGGCAAATTGATTTTGTTTTAGAAAAATGTGTTCAAAAGAAGGTTTTCAAGGATAGGGTGCTTATAGTATTCATTTTACATTTACTAATTACAATTACTTTCGCCTGTGTAGGTTGTTATTCATATTTGTAGGTCGTAGTTGTGTAGTTTGTGATTATATTGTATGACTGAGTGAAGCCATTCGTTATTGAAGAAGCTATTTTTTGTGTTGGGTTGTTGACTTATTAGAAAGCAATGGAGGTATTTGTAGTCGTTTCAGCAGGAAAGTTTTTTATCATTCATTTAAAGTAGTTGGGTCGTGCCGTTTCTTTGCTTTAAGTACTACAGCAAACAAATCAGATCAAGCAGAGCAATGTAAACTTGATGCTGGGAATAAAGAATATGGTTGTTTGTAGTTAGGCAAGAGGAGGGAAGAAAGTTAGTGGAAATCACCTTGAGAGCATTTGTGCCACATATTTAGTTTTGCAACACTCTGTGGAATAAAACTCGTTTAAAGTGTAGAGGCTAGTATATAGGAAGGGAAAGCGGGCTGGAACACCATAGCTAAAATGTTAACATTGTTAAGACTGTATGTATTTTTGTTGGCGTAATTTGAAATCTGTAGTAGATGTTATTACAGCAGAGGTTTCCTATCAACAACCTACTTATTGCACAGTAAACGAAGTGTAAGTAGTAAAAAGATACTCTCATATGTATCTGTGTCGCTATTTCTTATCCTAACAGTTAAGTGCCTATAGATTGGACTCTTGTCAGTTCAATGTAGCATTATCTATCTACATTAGTTATGGATAGCTGTAGTACTCATGTAGCTGTAGGAGTAAATACATCCATTACGTGAATCTAAAATGGAGTACTAGAGCAACAGAATATTTATGCTTCTGTAGGTACGGTATATAAGATTTCAGGAGTCTTATGCAAATGCCTAGTTAAGATTGAATCTAGTCAAGTCTGAAGAGTGTGTGGTTCGGTGTAGGGAAAAAGTAGGGAAGGGAAAGCGGGTAGTTTACAGTTACACGAGAGTGTAAGGTAATGTTAGTTTGAAATAATTCCAAGTAGTACATAGGCATATATGTATAATAGAGTAGGTGGCTGGGTTATAGAGTGATGTGATGGTTAGGTAGGCACATTATATCTTATCGCAACCTGCCATCGTCTCATGTGATGTATGTTGGCTTTGGCTTTGCTATTATTGTATCGATCCTGCCTTGCTTCTCTTCTGGCGGTGCGGTGTGTGTTGGAAGCCTGAGGATGGATAGTAGACCAAAGCAAAAGCCTAGAAAGGTGGAAGATAGGTGGAATAAATGGAAAAGACATAGGAGCCTAAACTGAATTCAAGTCGACCCGAGTTTCGTTCGCTCTATGGATTGACTGGACGGTGTGCGTGGCATGGCTTTCTTTACTCACCTCACACAAGGAAATTCGTTCTATGTATATGTTGAATAGTTTGAAAAGAGTAGGCAGGTAGAGCGGAGAATGCAATTCACTGCTTATATAATATTTGTATTAGATTATTCTTCGCTACTGCTCTGTTGTTAGCCAAATGCGTAAATGCTTCTCTTTGAACTTTCGTAAAAGATTGGCTTTTGTTGTAATTTTTGGTGCACGTAGAGGTTTCATTGTGTATGGTTGGAAGGGCACAGCACGCTATTAAGGTGCTGGCAATATCTAATAAAATTATGTTCACTACCTTTCTGTCTTCTTGACATGCCTCCGTATGTATGCTCTGACTATGCTCCTACCTATGTGGGTTTCTTCCGTGTATATCCTAATATGAATACTATTTATATATTTGTATCTTTGGCTTTCACATAGCATGACTTCCAATCAGTTTCTTCGCCGTTCCGCACAGAAGGGTTTCCCTAACTCAGCCTTCCTTTATTAACTGAATTTCTTTTTTTTCTTTGAGAGAAAATCGGAGAGAGACGGAACAGGAAGGGGAATTATGTTCCTCAATACATTCTATATGTTTTATCAATGCAATTTGATGTTAGGACACTGGCGACTTGGGATACAGTTGGTACCTAGCTACTCTTTAGTTTCAAACAACGTTCTGATTCAGTATATGAATTTTCTTAGGCACTACTTCCATTTCTGAATGCGTCCAGTGGATCAGAAAGGATTTGGACAGGGGCTACTCACTTGGTTTTAGAAACTAATGCGTAAATGCCTGATTGGGCCTTTTCATTTCATTTACCATTGTGAGCAACTGCTATCAGAGAGATTAGTTTTCACTCCTAATGTCCTGCCTAAATGGTGTGTACGAGGTGGTACCATGTTTACCGAGGATTTTTAAAGTGGGCTACCACGTAGATATTGTTGCTGTTTGCTTGTGCTAAAAGATGCATATAGTTTCTTGGCAAATTGGAGTGAAATTAGAGCAGAGTTTCTAAACGTCGCAACGTTTTCCTTGGAGATACTGAGAGTATTGGATAGTTAATAGTGTTTATGTACACGAAGTATACCTACCTACCAAGTAGCATGAAAGGATGGAAATAGAGACGAAGTATTAGGGTAATTATATTATTTCTGTTGGATAACTCGCTGTTGAAGTTGGGAAAATGAAATCATAGAAAAATGAATGGGAGGATGATGGATTTGTAATATAATATTATAGCTAGGGAGAGAATTGTAGGAGTCTGCTTGACTCGATTGCTCGCTCTGTCAATAGTTACTAAACTGCAGAGAGAAGGAGAGCGAGGAAGGAATGAAAGCTCAAGAGAAAATAGAAACTGCTGTGAAATCGAATTATTTCCTTTCATTTCGCATCGTATTGGAGTCAGTGGAGCTAAGTTACCATTGTGGAACAGGGGAAATGATATAAAAAATTACATGATATCAGTTTTCAGATGAAATAGATGGATGTGGATGAGTAAAATATAATTTAGTTATGGAACTCACAATCAGTCAGTTAGTTGAAGCATGTGCGACGAGAATGGCCTAGATTTAAGTGCATACCTCAGGTATCCTTTTCATGATCAATGGATTAATGACTTCGTTGGACGTAAATGGAATGAATGGGAATTTGAAAAATTTCATTTGCATTCACATGCTATGCATTCCTAACTGGAAATTCAGTTTGCAAATGCTTTCACCAAAATTGATTTGTCGATTACATAAAACCCCACATTTATCACGCACTGACTGATTTATAATTGTGTTTCTCAACATTGATCTAGTAATTTTAAACATTAATTTACAGAGAGCTATTACGTGGATTTAAATAAGAAAAACGGAGATTTAAGCAGTTAATAAGAATAAATGATAAGAGAAAGTTGTGGGATGTGTAATGTCGTAGGGATTAGGTATTTGGAGAAAGTAATGACAAAGGTTTATTGCTGGAGTGAAGTTAAATGAGGATGAAAAGGGAAGCTGAGTAGAATTGAGTGGAGCGGAGTAAAGTGAAGTTTATAGGAGGTTGAAGAACATTGGGCTCTTAATGAAAATAAATTATTAGGAGGGATGTCATGGATGTGATACGGAGCAGTGAGGATATGTGAAGAGCTGGGTCGGATGTTGTAATAGCCGTAGCTCATCTCGAAGAGACAGTAAATATGGCCATAAATAGAGATAAAGGCATTTCTAATGAAGTTATGTTTACTCAGGTTGACTGGTATTAGTAGTTAGTTGGTCGTTGTGGACAATGATGTTGATTGGAGGATGTTTCTTATTTTTGTAGGTCTGCGATGATGAGTGGCATCACTTTGCGGTCAGCGTGGAGTTTCCCGAAGTTCAACTGTACATTGATGGGCAGCCGTTGAAACAGGATAAAAACAATCCAGAGGTGATTGATGACTGGCCCTTGCATCCAGCCAAGGGGATTAATACGTCTTTGAGCATTGGGGCTTGCTGGCAAGGGTCCGAGAACAAGTTCAAACATCATTTCCGTGGCTATTTGGCTGGCCTTTCGCTCCTCGTTGGCAAGAAAGAAGATCCATCTGTGCTGAGCTGTCTGCACAAGTGCAAAGAAAGTCTCGAAGTTCCCGGCATGGAAGTGGTTCAACCTGGAATGCAACTTATGACTAATACTGGTACGCTCCCTGCTCTACTGTAACACATTTAATAACACTGGAATATGTACGTCCGCCAGACCTCAGATATAGATTTAATGCACTATGTATGATCTACTAATATTACATGAGGTTTACTTGCTCAGAAGCCGAGTGTTAGTCTACACAATGCCCTTTACTTTACGATTGTTGATATTTGAACGGTTTACACTTGCCCTTAGATTATATTACCCACTTTCTTCCGTCTCGCTGAGCTCTCCTCACTTTTCATTCTTTCACCAACACCTTTCACCTTTTACTTCATCACGTCCACTTTATACCGAGAACAGAAATAATCTTCTATGTTACGACAATCTGCTACAATCCTTTCTTTTAAACCTAATATAGCTCCTCAGATGTTGATTGGTGATAAATCTCCTAATTTATTTCCTTCCTCAATTTACTATTACAATTATTGTGTACCTTATATTACAGCCACAACTTTCTAGTCTAAAACGGATGTTCACCAATAACCTAATAACTACCTCTTAAGTTTACTTAGCCCAGATACCAGACGGAAATCAATGACAATTACTTATTGAATTATAAATATGGAAATTAGAAAGCTACTTTCTGGAAATGGATTTATGACTGCTTTGATAAATGCTCTTTAATTTCTCGGGTTCGTGTAGCGAGTGACGAGAAGTCAGTGCGCTGGGTGTTGTTTATTGATTATTTTACAGTTCATTAACTTTCCACATTTTGATACGTGCAATCATATAGCATATCTACAGAACTACACAATTACACTCACGCGAAGATAAATTGAAACTAAAGTACTTTAAAAGTAGGACAAACTTTTGTTTTATGTGATTAAATGGGTCGTTTATTTGTTTATATCATTTTTCCGTCTGTGTCTGGTTTGATTTCGTAGCGGAATTATAAATATGAACATTAGTAATGCTAATTAATTTTTTGCTATGTATAAAAATATTGAGATGTAACAAGCCTTCTATAGGTCTGTCGATCTACTTTTACTGATTGTATTACATTATGAAACTATATAGTATAATATATACAAATATTGGTTATATAAAATTAAATAAGTAATCGTTACTACATGCTGAAGGTTTAATTTAGACAGCTTTTGTGGAGAGTAATGCTAAATTCCAGAGGGGGATGATCCAATTCGCGAGTAATTGAATTTTTGACTTATGCCATTTGTTGTTGCAGATATGACAGAGATTACAGTGGAGGGTGACAACACTACAGACATTGAGAATTTGATCCGAAGAGTGGGCTACATCAACTCGAGAGAATTTCCTACGCCCGGCAGGAGAAATCTTCATCTGGCAACAAAAGTCATGTAAGCGAAACAAGCTGAAGTCGTCGTGTGCTCAGCTCATTCTCTCGTTTTACTCACGGCGTAATATTATTACTTGCATTGTACACTCGCATCGAACCAAAGCAGAGCAGAAGTTTAATGAGCACCGTTTACAAAGACAACAACAATAGAGTCCAAGTCATTTTCATTTGAGCAAAGTACGAGAGATAGGAGAGAAGATTTCTTTGTTTTCTCTAGTCTGTGTTCTGGAAATGAGACATAATGGTGAAAGAGGCATATCTGACTAAACTCCTGCTGAACTTTATCTGTAGGATATGTAATGTAACCTAGTTTCACAGGAAGATGATAGTTAGACCTAATTTTATAGAGTCCGGAAGACAAACGATCTCCATGGACTCATTTCGTGTTGCTGCCCAACAAAGGAAGCAAAAAATTGTCTCTTTCTTTCCTGCACCTACTTTGACTTAACTAGTTCAGTTACCAAACTGAAATGTTACATTATGGTGATATTTCTAAAGATATTGTTCACATGGTCATTGCTCCCAAAAATACAACAGAAAATTCACAACGCCTTAAAGAATGCAAAATTTGATGACAATTTCTTCTAAGTTTTTAACTATTTTTTGCTGGAATGGTTATTATCTTCAGTAGTTGCTACCAGTAGGGAAAATCTTCATAATAATCTAGAAGTTACTGGTTAATGCTAAAATATTGCTTTTTATTACAGGGTAATCTTTTGTTTTGAAGTAGGGAGAAGGCAAGAGTAAAATATTGAGTAGGTCGTAGTTTTGATAGGCTTTTGTAAATCAATTTAACTTGTCAGAAAGCAGATTTGGGTCTGTCGACAACCAATCACTACGAGCAAAAAAGATTATTGAATCAAAGCCAAGATAAAGAAAGGGATTTAATGCGAGCCTCGTCGTTCTTTGACAGACAAAATTAATTCCTCCATCTTATCTTAACTGCTGTTGTCAAGATAAATAGATATGCTTACGTTGAGTTGAAACTCATGTTTTGTTTCCAATGTACATATATACTCCTAGCTGAAATGTCTGACACAGCATTTTCTTATGTACATAACTGTGCTGTGGGTTCTAATATCGTTCAACTACTGAAATACTACTGGATAATAATAATTATGTAATATAACTATACCTACAAAGTTTGTCTTAAACTTTGAATGCCTACACGCAGTTACGCATAAGAAACGTAGAAAAACAAAGAAATCTTTGAGACGATTAGCTAATGTGATAGAGAGTTACTACACACAATCAACTGTAGCAATTACCAAAACAAACTGAGAAAAGGACACATTTGACTTTGAAAAAGGATTTAAGGTCTTGACTTAATATTGTGCAGGAATTGCGAAAGAACCCATTTGTTATGTTCGTTGGCAATGAAATGGAAATGGAAAAAATGTTTTTACCTACAGCTAGCTATTTTCACAAAGTTTTTTGTAAGGATTAGCATCTTCAAAGTGAATTTTAATTGAGATGTTTCTTTGTTTGTTTGGTGATGTCATGTCGTGATCATTGTTGAAATTCGTGGATGGAAACACAGTTGCGAGTCTGGAAAGATGATCAAAATAATACCTTCTGACTCGTTCGTGATGGTCTTGCCTCCACAAAAGCCCACAATTGAGATCAACGGAACGAGCAATCTTCCACGGGATTACGAGGATTTTCGTCTGGGAGTCCGCGTTTTCTCTGATGTGCGTGTCACCATCTCCTCCGATAGGGACGACAATGAAGAGTGGAGAAATGGTAAGGATCAACCTTTCTTGTGTACATTCTTACACCCAATTCCACTTTTTAACAATACCTTTTTCTCACAAAGCCCGTCGCAAAAATTTTATAGTCAACAAATTGGATGGAAGCCCTAACTGTGCACTTGTGTTCTGCTCAATTGTTGTAGAGGTTATTATTCCATATCTTAGATTTATTTAAAGAAACTATTATTTTATATTACTTTCTTGTTAGGTTAACGGTTAACTGTTTCACTGAAAATGATAAACGTGGTAAAATAATATTACCCATGGTATTCGTTGGTCACTCCGAATTTAATACAGATATTATGTAGAATGCCAATATTCTTTATGCTAAGATGTAATTCGGCATGTTTTCTAAGTTTTCACCACTAAAATCGTTTTTGGTACCATCTAATATTGCTTTTACAATTCTGTTGAAAACTGACATTTTATTTTTTGTCATTACAAGTATGCAGGTTTTATTGGTTACTTACTATTTGTACTAAGATTACTGTCTCTCTGTCTGTGCATTTAAATTGATGTTGCTTTCTCTGTGTTCTTCATTTGTTGTTTAATTATAATGCTGCAGCTATAGATTGTCTTTAAAGATGAGATACAAGCAACTCATTTCCTAATTGTAGAGATAAACAGTTAGCCGACCTGTAGTATGCATGATACATAGAAGTACATAGATAGATACATAATGGTAGTTTGGCTTTTGCAATTTGATGGGTCCATGAAACGCGAAGAAGGGAATTCACTGCTGCAGGAACCTTTAGCATGAAGATGCAATGCAGTAGTACAACAGGCTGTTGTATCCGTGTAAATATTGCATTATAGTATCTGTTGGGAGGTTGTCCTAATTGTACGGCCTTGCACTTTCATTGGTTTAATTAGGTTTGTTAGCCAGTTTAAGATTAGTTCATTGAGACTTTAATTCCATATTGGATGTCTATTGCAATATGCTCTGACTAACTAAGTAACTAAAATGCATAGCAATATTGCTTACAAGGTTAAAAGCATCAATGCAACACACATAGCATAATTTTTGTAGTCTCGCTGTGAACAAAGCAACTCTGTTGCCTTGTAAGTACAAATGTCGTCAAATGTGTAAGTGTGCCAATTACGTCCTAGTAGTATTTTACAATATATATGGAGCTATACGGTATAATAATTGGAAAGAAGAGATGGGGGAAGGGCTTAAGACAGTCCAGACGAGATTATGTTGCTAGAAAGGAAAGAGAAATTGGTAAGATAAAGGGAAAAAGAATTATTTATTTTATTACTCTTGGTATTATACATAAAAGCTTTTAGTTCCCATTCCTCCCGTTTGTTTTGCACATGTTGAGCGATAAAGACGCATACTCCAGGAGTAAAGTCTTTGAAGACATGTTTTGTTGTGTTTTAGTATATTTTAGTTCGTACATAAATATATTTGGAAGTAGAAGAGACGTGTCGTAAGTTGTATTGTAGTAGAGTAGTGCCTGGTAGTCAATAGAGGAGAAATGCTCCCTTAGTACTTTGGATTGACGAGAAACTCCCGCACATGTTGTCGTGTAATGAATTGAGTGATTTACAACCAGAAGATTTTTTCATAAAAGAGCAATAGACGATAGAGATGGTTATGAGCCTCTGCATATTTCATGAAGCAGTTAGATTTTATCGTGCGTCTATTTTAACCCGACAGGGCAGGCAGGCAACGAAAATCCTCCAAGTCCTTTTCATCAGCAGTCAGCGTCAGTGAGATGTTTCCAGCCGGAAGATTGGATGCTACGCTATTTTTCTGTAACACAATACTGCACACTTCGTCCCCTCGCTTCCACTCTCCGAAACCGAATTTTCCTTATACCCTGATAACATCCTAAGTTCCTCGACTACTACGTTTCCACTTACTGCTATCTATAGCTCCAAGTTCACATAAAAACTCCATGACGAATGTATTTTGATCAAGATACACAAGTTGTCATTACGTCAGTTTGCATTTCTTGGGATTCTAACTATAGTTACATGTAGTTAAAAATTAGAAACTGGAGAAGTCCAATACTTGTCATGTACTTAGGATTTCAAACCGCTTTATGGCTGGCATACGACCCTTCTACATGTAGTTTGTGCATTGAAACAGCTTGCAACTGTAATTCACATACGAATACGTAATTTCTCATATGCTTTTGGATTCTTCCATGCTGTAAGACCTTCCGGGTACTTTTTGTACTAGCACATGTTCACTGACAGATTATAAGCCTATAAATGCAAATATAAACGGTTATCTGACTGATGTGGTTAGGTAAAAATAAATGGAAAAGACTTTTTTGCTCCAGTTTTTTGCGAATTCTCAATGTGAGATGCGTAGGAGAATTTACAAAAAATGGGGGAGCCATTTGATATGGTGTATCTAAGTTTGGATATGTTTTGTATTGATGTCAATGTCAAAGCTACCAGGCATCCTCCTCCTTTTCCTGTCACCCCAGTCACTGGAAAACCTCTTGGTTTTGTAATGATAACGATAAGCAAATGGCTGCTACTTGACTTCACTTGACAATTCATGACAGGTGAACTCGATCACTTTTCACAATTGTCATTCTGAAAAGAAAAGAATATTTAAGTCGAATAAGGAAAATCTGACTATTGTACTCTATTGTGTAGTTTTGAAGAAACTGTCAACTATTAGTTAGATTGGCCTTGGAAAAACTATGGAATGATGATACGGAGTACGGTGAGATCTTCTTTAGTTGGAATAGAGTCAATTGACATTTTCTCCTGAGTGCTTAGAACGAGAATAACTATTGGTATAATCGTAGATAGGTACAAGTTGGTCTTTCACGTGACAGGTGTCAACATTGACGTAAATGGTGAAGAGGATAAAATCTTATAAAAACCTGAGTGCAAAAATATGAAGGAAAACTATTGGATTTCGTGTGTTGATAGGTAATGTAAATACTTATAGGGAATGGGAATAGGATCTCTGAAAGGGTCTCCACGATGTTTGTGTATAAAAGGGTCATCATAGAGCATCACAGAATAACAGCTGTGATGTAAATTTATACAAGGGAATTGAGTGCTGTTTTTTGTTGGTGTTGCTGGGTTATGTGTAATTACGTCAGTGAAATGGCAGTAAATGTATAGTTATTGAAACGTATGTTTATTTGGAGCAGTAAAACTCGTAAGTAGATAATAGAAAGGGATGTGTAATTCGATGAGACAATCACCCAAAGATAATTGCCTATTTTATCTTTTCTGTAGGTTGTTAAAAGAAAGAAAATATAGCTATTCATCTATTTAATGACTGCCTTAAGGGATTTGTCATGCGATGTGTGCAGTAAGTTAGCTAACGGTATTTTTCGAATGGAAGAGAAGATACTTTCCCCTAGAATATAATGTAATAGAATGGGTTGGAAGGAATTGGGGAAAACGAGTTTTTATGGGATATGTCAATCATAATTACTTTAGATGTAAAAATTTAGACGCTAGCAATTCCTCTGTCACTACTTGTAACGAAAGTCCATAAACATGCAGCTAAAAATAACTAATATCACTCCATAACGAATGGCACATCCGTATCGACACAGACACTCTGGGAATCCTCCCACGACATTTTTCCCCAGCCCTTACTTTTTCTGCGGGTAAAATGAGTCTTTTAACCCAAAACAGGTTAGGATTGCACTTTGCATTTAGTTTAAACTTCTATGCGTTTCTCTTTCTGAATTTATTCAAGTTGAAGAAAATCAAACAAATTCTGATGAACTGCTATAGCAAATGCAGTGCACGGTTTTTGTAAACTTTCAGATGCGGAGTAGAAAAAACAAACTGAAAATAGAAAAGCCGAGCCAACTTAGCTAAGTGCTCTTAGTATATACAACCCAACTCTGTATATTCGGGATCGATGTTCCTATGCGCTTTTTTACTGTTAGCATAATATGTATGTGTACTTCAACTTGCAGTTTTAGGATAGGAAAAAAATAGTTTGGTTGAACTTATCTGTTGAGTTGATGTATCGGGGTTGACGCGTCCGCTCTTCAACAATCTCATCCGGGTATTACTAGTGTAACAGTGTAAGTCGTCTTGGAATTCGAAACACTTGCCCAAATAAATAGTAGATGACATTTCTACTCGTATGTCGTCACTAGATCAGATCACAGAATCATTTATTTAAAAGATGCATTTTGTTTTGTATTTAAGGGAGATCCATGCATAGAAAGGGAAGCTTGTATGTAATTACAAATCCGGATTTATTTGTATGTATTCTTTTGCCACGACTTGGGCTCTTTCCTGAGGAAT
>JABASH010000366.1:0-42820 GCA_019776445.1 Tomocerus maximus
TACTTTTGACAGATTTTCATATTTACCCAAGTTTCCCCTCTAATTTATTTGGATTGGTTAGACAAAGTATACTTACGGGAGTCTCGCTCAATTTTGCTGGTAATTTGACGTAAACAATACAAAAGAAAGTTAACACGGGGGAAAGTACAAATTAAACACTAGTCGGTTTTAAGGATCACTGCAATCGTTTGTAATACTTACTTTCATTTTTATACAAATCGACATACCCATTTAAATGCATCATGACAATGAAAGTTTGTACAGTACTTATGCCCTATAGTTTTACCTTTCACGCTGAAAAAATAACGAAAAATTGTTTGGCACAACAGAAAATCACTTTCACTTCATCATCTTTATTTCAGTCAAGCTTGAACGAAAGGACAGTAGTGAGTTTCTTTTGGGATCGTATAAAAAATCTCATAAGCAGTGAAAGCATTAAGGATATCCCACTGTAGCCTATACATTATATAGATAGAAGAATTGATATGCTAATGAATGCATACGTACATAATTAATGTGTAGCCTCTATATACAATGCTTGGAGCAGAGTAAAGCCGTCAGTAAACAAATACAACTCTATACAACTACAACCTTCAAATTTTCGCTTTTATACCACTTGCCCCATATTTTCACCAATGAGAAAGTAACGTCGGTAAAAGTAAAAAAGTTTAAATGGAACATATTTCTTCTAGTGAAAGTTTTATATTAAGACATTGGTATAGGGAATGAGAAAGTGCGATGTCTGATTATGTTGTAGTATGAGACTATACTGTATCTGTACGTAGTACATTCTTCAAATTAAGTTTGTGTAGTAACTCGGTTAGCTTTTCAGCACTCTTTGTATGCAACTCGCTTGTTTGACTGTTTTAAAATTCCAACCAAGGTGCTAATAAAATTATTTTGGAGAAAAATATAAATGGTTTAGGCGTAGAGTGAATCTAGATCATGCATAGCACTGGGCGTGAAAAGGGCATGCAAAAAGGAAACTCATTTGACGAAATGAAAAGACAGAAGTATGGATCCCTGGAGAGATGAGAACTAATCTGCACTCATTCTCATCAAGATCAAGCAAAGGAAGCTGGAAACCATAAGAAACTTAAAATGAGGCTTTGAAAAGCGGATCATTTCTAGTGTTTCGAGTGAACCTGCAACAATCTGTTGGTCAAAATATTGTTTGGAAACAATTGTTGATATTCAGTATTCAATCTTAAAATACAATGACATTTCATCAATGGAAGAAATGCAAGCAGTAGGTTTATCATTTTTGGATAACAATTTCTGTAAGGTTAGAGCACTGACCTCGAAACACTAAGAAGTAAGAATAACCCGAAGAGAAAGCACAAAAGGTAGAATTTTCTTTGTTAGATGAATCCTTTGGTTAGAATTTAGGTTCTTCCAACTCTCGAGGATCTAGTTTACGCAGAACGACTACTCAGATACCAAAGTCCAACTTCAGGAGAGCACATACGTAGTATAAGAGTCAAACACCATGAAAACTGGAACAATTTAGTTAGCAAGTGCAAGGTATACAGATATATTTAATATTACTCCGTATAGCATCAAGTGAGTCAGAAGTAGAAGGAATACAATATTAGTACCTTTCCAAGCCTATTCCTCTCCTCATGCATTTACCGACGTATTATCTACAGTATTTGAGTTTGAGTATGTAGTTTAGTGAATGAGTAGTTCCGCAGGTTCTCAGTGTGGACTTTTCAAGGCTTTCCTTGTTTGACTCTCTCACGACTTTTACTCCATTTTTCCTTGCTACTTTTTTGACTTTTTGCCTCTTTTATTCTTCTTTTTCTTCTGAGTTGTCTAAGTAAGCAAGCTCTTAGGTTTGTTGGTTCATTTCAGTCCTCCTGTTTAGGATATAGCAATACATACATATAACAAAAT
Source organism: Tomocerus maximus (assembly GCA_019776445.1). Lineage (NCBI taxonomy): Eukaryota > Metazoa > Arthropoda > Collembola > Entomobryomorpha > Tomoceridae > Tomocerus > Tomocerus maximus. Next base: position 1,897 of record JABASH010000366.1, read on the forward strand.
AGAGAGAGAGACAAGTCGAAAGTACGAGAATCGAGTTTTCCACGGTTTAGGACGGGTAGGGTTGACTCAACTTAACTTGACTAACTTAAGGGAACGCTTTTCGTTGGAAGCATAACGTCCTTCCTTGTTTGCCAAAAGTTAGGCGACGAAGACGGAAGTTTCCTTTGGATAAGATTGAATTGGACCTGACTCGTCCATGCGGCTTTTCCTACTTCGTTTATTTCAGTGTACTATAAGGAGCTCCTTCTGGAAACTGCAAAGTGAGAAAAAAACTCAGGAAACCAGGAACGAAAAAGAAAAAGTCAAGATTTGTTTGCCTTTTTTGTGGTTCTTGTAGGTACTTTCCTAGGTAGTTTATACATTTGTAGCAGAACACTACGACAGAACACAGCGATGAGACACGATTTGTCTTCTTCGCATTTTCCTCACTGACTCTCGCTAATTGTAAGAATTCCGAATATTTCTCTCTGGATGTCTAAGGATATTGCATCCATTTAATTGTGGCAATACAATCTGCCAACTTATACTACTCGAGGACAAAGTAAAACCATCCAAAAACTAAAGAGCATTTGAGAGAGAACTCTATTTTAAAGATCTAAAACGAAGAACACAAACAGCCGAGGCACTATTTTCTTTGTATTAATTTTAGAATCATAATATTTACAACGTCGCAGTTTTCTAGGCAATTCTTATTGACTTTGATTTTGTTGACAATTGAAGAATAACTAGCTGTTCTGATAAATACGTAGAATGTGCCTTATGGTCAAAAAAACGGAAACCCATGTGTCTTTATTCTTAGAAAGTTGGTCGCCTTTGGAGAACAGGTAGATAAAAGAGCGCAGGGTGGTTAGATGTTGTTATATTTGTATCAGAGCGTTAAATCCGGTGTTCTTTAAGAATGCAGTGTGGTTTTGCAGTTTGCGAAGATGAATGTTGTGCCACTGTCGGGTAAAACATGAGAAAAAAGCCGTTAGTATCGATTGGTTCGGCAACACGTCCTCCGAAAGTCCAGTCGAGTCTATAAGTATCAGACTGCTATTACTCCTGGACATGGCAATCTGGCTCTGTTTTCTTTTTCTTGGTTGGGTACTTAGCATCTCTCTTTTACAGATCGTAACGTAGCATGCTCACTCTTCAGTCACGGTGTTCTTTAAGGTAGTTGTGCACAGTTTGGCTGTTGGCTCTCCATTTTATATCAGTAGCGGGGAATGAAGGAGATCATTCGATTTACTGCAATGCAAGAAGTAAATACTATGCCTAAAAGTATTAACACTCGTCCTATAAGAGCTATCTCCAAGATACATGTACATCGTGTCGTTCTGGTACACTGACCTGGTACTATTGGTGTAGGTACCTTAGAAAATGTGAAATACGTCTTGGGCGAGTCTAGCGGCTTAGACCATTTAGAACCACAGTACTTCAGTTCAGTGCTTCTTTTTAGATGTTCTTTTCATTCAAGTCCCATTCCAATTCCCACTATTTCTTTCCTTCTCTCTCATTTCATTACTTGAAGAAGTAACTCACACGTCTAGTGTAGGAAGTAGAAAATTGGTTTTGAAATACCTGCTTTCGGCTTAATTCCACTGGCAGTCTTAGTGGAAGAGGATGCCAGAGCCGAGCAGACCACGCAAAGTCACACTACATCCTGGAGACTGGACAGACCTCCCATTTCCCTGTTCTACACTGAATGAATTGTGCACACTTGTCTCTTTTGATTAAGACTAACCAACCTGATTTTCTTTAATGGCTATCAGCAGGCTGTCCCGTAAAAGTCAAAACTAAACAGAACAATGGGATTTCAAGAAAGTCACTGCGTAGTGGGTAAAACCATCCTGTCCTGTCGAATCCTCCTTATTGTCTTCCAAGTCTGTTTAACTAGGAGTAGTCAGTCTATCTTGTTGAAATAGAGAACATCGAAACCATAGGATGTCTGTACAAGATGCCAACTCATATTAAAATGAAGTAGGGAAGGTAATGTAACTTTCAGAGTTTTTCAACTGTCTCTTAGAATTTAGATTTAGAGTCAAGACAAGTACTGAGTCAAGCCACAAGAAAAAGAGGGGAAAGCAAATTAACTAAAAACTTTGCATGCAAAAGACAAATTCGTTTGGATTAAATTTTTCTGGGTCTCTTCTGTCTGGCTTTTCCAAAATCAAGACATATACTAATAGGACGTTACGTAATATAGTTTGAGCTCCGGCATCCACTCTGTTTCCTTCTCCGAAGTGGAAAACGAAAGAGGCTAATGGTCTCTTCTCTCTGTAGAGTTCAACAACGAGAGTATATAATATATCTACTTACTTACTGCTCTCGATGTAGGGACTCATGTTGAGAGAGGGAAGAGGCAGTAAGTAATATCAAAAAGAGAGAAAGTAAGAGTGAGTAGAATTTATGTGTTGGCCTAGTGGGTTGGGACAAGAACAAGAAAAAGTCAAGTGCAAGTCTACATTCAGAAGACTCGGCAAGGATAATTAGTCTGTTCCCTGTTTCTGACAAAAGGAATGCTGAAGAAAACTCAGAGAACCCCTTGAGAAATATAAAGAGAAAGAACCCAATGTGTGCTCTGTTGTGATCTCCGTCTATTCCACTACACCCAAAGAATCCTCTGCAATACACCAACCATTCCAATAATATGTGTTCTGAATTTACTGATTTTCCCTCAATGGATCTCAAGTACGGTCATTTGGAAACAAATAAATCACATTGGATACACCATGTTGACACACATTCTCTATCCACTCCTTATTTCTGTTAATTGCTTCCTTTCGCATACGTTATAATTACCAGGTCCACTCAGTTATTAGGTTACCTCTAAAAATACACTTTCTCCTTGTGCCAATCAACAGTAATTGCTTTCCCATTTTTCAAAACTCCTGAATATCACATCTTTAGCTGGTCAGCGTGAAACTACAATTTTTATAAAGAAACATTGAAAAGTAAAGAGTTTGGACCCGATCGGACAGAGAAGGATTCCCGCAGCCATTGTATGCCCCGTTCTCCAAGATTATTCACATTAGATTTTGATTTTTTCACCTGCAATTTTATAATTCCTGTAAGGGCGTAGTCAGTTAATAATATTTTTGATGTCGAGTCGAAGTTATTCTACATCTCTGTATTAAAAATGTTTGTATAGTACTAATTAATGTTACTTTCATTTTTTAATCAATGGATACTTCGCAATATAAAATAGTATATTTATACTATGGGCTTATCTTGAAGGATATTTACTACTCCCATAAATGTACCTGGATGTATGAAAGAAATGAATAGGAATAACGTTTGAAGAAAAGGAATTGGAAATAGAGGAAACAAAAAGCAGAAGTACTACAGGCACAACATGAAAAGGGAAACTCACAATTTATCTGTAGTGATTCCTGATCCCATTCTTTTCCGCTGTATTAGGTCTTGATGGGATGAAAGTACTCTTCTATTTTCACTTTGTCTCACATTTTACTCGCTTTCCTTGGGTTACCTATTCGAATCCTGATGTTTCAACAGCAGCAGTAGTGTGCACTATATGCAGACGATGTAAATATGAACTTTCTTCATATATAAAGATAAAAGTGCTCTATTTAGATTGTTATTTGGTCCAGTCGGTATGAACCTTACCTTTTTAGCCTTTTGCTCCTTCTTTCCCCTTCTCCGATCTCACGGCAATCTTCTGTTCCAACTCTTTTATGAAAACTCATTGAAAAATTTTGTGCAATTTAGCATGAACCATTGCTTTCCTTAGCATTCCATCCTTCCGGTGTTATGAACAGAAAACTTACTTTTAGCATGGAATTCAAAGCTATATTGACCTTCTCTATTTCAATCAGCATTTCTTTAGACTAAGATACTCAACTTGCTTATTCATCCGCACAACTACATATTTATAATCTATATTTCCATCTAAACCAGACATGTTCATTTAACCTTTATTACTGTTTCAGCAGGTAACATTTTTGCTTCAGTGAATTTTGTATAGTTGTATTGTAAGTAACGTTTAAATATCTATTTATTAGAACTTAAGGATTAGAAAATGTCTGTAACTACTAATTTGTATATTGCTACTGAAATAGTACTACACATTCCTATTACAGTTAGCATATTCCATGTGTCAACTTACGCAATATTTTACATTCTGTATAGTTATTGGTACAAATGTCGTTATGTAATGCGATATCTTCAGCCTAACCACAGAGAAATTGTTTCCTGTAATATCTTATCTGAAGAAGAATCTTGTAATAAACAATAACATCAATTAGCAACAATATGTGAAGTAACTCTGTATTTCTATCAACTTACCCTTAAAAGGATTTACTATACATACTCAATCTCTCAGCCAATTCGCTGAATTTTCATGGATGAGCGCTAGGACCATTCGTAAGTCAAAACTCATCATAGTGTCCCAGAATAGAATTTCTTATTTTGCTCACCCGGTTATCATGTAGCTAGTATAGGAGTATATAGGTACTTTCATTACAGTTGTGGATACATGACCATGAGTCCAGGAACAGTTCTCTGTAAACGTGAAAAGTTGATGTTAATATCAGGAATGTGACTACGACATGACAAGATGACTAAAGTTTGTAACGAGAATGGGAAAGCGAGCGGATGAACAGAATGAGTTTAGTGACTACTCCTTAGTTTCAATTCGGTTCGGTTTTGGTCCATCAGATTCATGGAATGGGAGTGAAACATATTATATTGTATTTAAGAGACGACTGTGGCCTATGGTCGGTGGCCTAACTCTGACACACATCACTTAAATAGAGTTGACTAGATGACCAAGCCACCGAAAAGAGCTGCATTTGACAGCTGCTTACGTAATATGCTCCTATTCCTTTCTATGTTCTAACATTAAACATAAAACCCATGCATCATGTTTCTGAAATTCATTTCTCTTTTATAGCCAATAGCACGAAGGCAAATGTCTAACTCTCTCCACTGATTATGAAGCTGGATTGCTCTTTTGGACCCCTGCAATATCATCTAGGCCAATTTTTTCTGTCTCAAAACTTGTCTTGTTAGATTTTATTATATTGTGTGATTATAAATATATGGTATACTTGACTTGTTTATTCTGTACTAACAACGTCTAAAGAAGTCCATATCGAAAGTCCATATCTAAAGAAGTGAAACATTGACGGATGTAGATGTAGCTCATATATATGTACTTTTAACGTAGTTAAATATTGTAAAGACCCTAAAAAATTAGGATTGTTTTCTATTATGACTATGACTAATCGGTTACATTGGAATTGGAATACATTGGAATACATTGGAATGGTTACATTCAAAATGTTAAGCACTTACAGGTTAGTCGATGAGTGTGTAAGTGCATGCACTAATATGCTAATGCTAATAATGTATCTTTTCATCTTGAGTGACACTTCTCGAGCCCATTATTTTGATGTAGGAGCTATTATAAATTTTTTAGTACCTAGTAGCATACTTTTATTAAGTGAAAATGATATGAGGTATGTATTAAGTATATAAGGTATTATGAGTTATGAGGTGAATATTGCCTGTGTAAGTCTTCCTGTTGATTTTCTTCCTTCGGTCCTCGGATTTGTAAAACGTAAAACGGATTTGTAAACCATAACCATCATTCGTACACAACAATAGTTTCAAAAAATGTAAAAAGAAAAACTAGCACACGTACAGTTTCGCTTATGTGTTAAATAGGCTTCACTCAATATCACTCAACTCACCCTTACAAGATCCTGAACCCTGTAGATATGAAGATCTATTAGCTGCCTTAAATTAAACTTGCCCTAAAACCATAAATATTGAAGCCTAGTAAATTTTAATGCATATAGATTAAAGTAGTGTTTGTGCATATTTACCTTTTCTTATGTAGTTTTGTCTTTTCAGAGCGTAGTAGTAGGTGTGTGGGTGTTGCGACTTGCAAAGGCTAAACATTTCATCTGTGCAATGTATCTTTATGAGATTACTACAGGAATGTCATATTGAAAATTCCCGACATAAATAGTCTGTGCACATTGCCTTTGGAACTTTCAAGTTGGTAACTCCATTCAATTGAATTTTATCCCAATCTATTCTATTCTATTTCCAAGCTCAAGTGGCATAATCTAGCATGTAACATAAAGCAACGCAGCATAACGTGATTCAATAAAGTGAATTTACAATTCTCTTGGACAGACTTGGGAGATCCAGACGAGATCTAATATCGATTCTATCTGTGACGGAAATCATGCATCAAATCAAAGGAAGCTCTATGAACTATAAAGCTACATATACCTACATAACTAGGTACGTAGATTACTTAGGCACCTACACATTTGTAATACTATATCTGTAAGTACTCTTCCTACTATTGCGCTTATATGGAATAAGCACACAGAGTGTTAGAAGTTGGAATAATATCAATACAGCTTATTCTGTGTATCGTAACTATCCGACTCTTATGAAAAGCATGGCAATCATATTTGATTTATTTCGTTGCTAGACATGTAGGCAGTTTGTTTCGAGCTTTCAAGCAGTACCTGGAAAAGTATTTACATAACTTTTATAGTAGACATTATTGCACGAAAAATATTTATAGTGTACCGAGAATGAAAACATGTATGCTAAATATCAGGAAACACTGATTGTAACCAAAAGAAAGGGCGATTTACAAAATGCGACAGATTGCGACAGTGGGACTGTGCGACAGTTAAGGTTAGCCTAACATTTAACATGTATATCTTTCATTAGGTTAGGTTTTAAAAGAGGTAAAACACTGACCCGTGCTTTAACTGTCACAACTGTCGCATTTTGTAAAACCCCAAAGCAAGCATAAACCATACATTCATCATAATTCACGCACATTCTTAAAACACAACCCATATCATACATGATAAATTCCTATTATCAACCTGACAGGAATTTAACAGGTATGCTAACTGTTAATACATAAGTTCGTATTTAATTTTGCATTCAATATGCTGATTTCTTCTGCATCACTCTACAGATTCTCAACTTTCTCAGAGTTAGGATTTATTAGAATATAATATCATTAACGAATGTACTTCATTCACAGCGGCACGGCATCGACAACTTATTATACTTATTTACAAGAGTGGGCGTGAATTTATATATGCTTTCTCCAATTATATTCAAGCATTAAATATAATAATTTATTAAATCATGTAGGTGCAGCACAATCCAAAAGATCCATACTCAATGCCAAAATCTTCCCAACTTTTGCTACACCAAAATTTCGTTGGAGTTGACTAAAATGCTGGTGAAATACCAGCGAAAGGTCAGTGAAAGTTTTATATGAAGTTAGCATATGGAAAGTGAAAGTGCTATGTCAACTCCCTTTAGATTGAACGGAGAGTATACATATATAGGTGCACAGATGGATCTAATGCAGTGTAGGGGCTAGGTAGTACCTTAGTAGTACACAGTAATCTGAATTCTGCTTTCTGCTGTATGTAGTGATAGATAAATATCTCTAGAATGGGTAGAATGAATAGAAGGAAATCAAAATTAGATTTCCATTGCCACAGCATAAAATGTTTTGTTTCTAATGGTCATACAGTGTTTCACTTTCTCTTTACTTTCTCTGGCCAATTTTTTGAGGCTCATGCACTCACTTGAGCCTTAAGCCAGCTGTAAAGCCAAAAAGGTCTCCCCAATTTATCATTGAAACTACTTCGGAGGGATGGAACCTATTATTTTTCTGTATGACACTTTTTCACGTTGGCAGTCGTAACTACGGCCTGCTTTTACTGCTCTTCTCCTGTTATCCATCTAGCATTCAAGAAACATTCATTTCTCTCAAGACCAGATCATACAGAACAAACAAAGTATGTCATAGACAACATAAAAATGCTTAAGTAATACCACCTAGAGCTAAGACCGGACAAAGCTACTTGTACCTAAGTGTAGTATAGAAGAGCACAAGACGACGATGACAACAAAATGGGGTATAATAATATATTTTTAGTCTTATTTACTACGTTGTGTTATTTTATGGCTAAAAATTTATGTAGGCGAGTTTTATATTTTGTGATGATGCATGGTTCATCTTCATTCGGTTCGTTTTGTCTTTGTATAGGCTAGTAGGAGAAAGAGGAAATAGTCCCGAAATGTAATACAGTGCAGGTGGAACAATAAAGGTCCTCGGAGGTCGACACGCAAGACAAAGTCCAGTTCAGTCACTCCATTTCCAGATTACGCGTATTCAGTGAAGAAGTTGGGAAGAAGGGAAGACAGACGAGCCAAGGCAGCCGTCCAGATTCAAGGAAAGTATAATGTAAGTAAGGTCTTCCGAAATCATAGCACGAACAGGATATACAATCGGACGATTGAACAGATGAGTCGAGGATAGGGGAAAAATTGCTCATTTAAAATATGAGGGCCATTGGCTGGGTTATAAATAAATTGGCAATTGACTTGAATGTCGTTGAAGACTCCTCGGGAGAACTGTAGGAGTCCCTGTAGAACTGGAAGGACGCTTCTTCCTCGAGGTTGAGGAATATCTAGCCAGGAAAACGCTGCATCTCTGTCTCACAGACCAAGCCATTCTCTGGTCCATTTCTTAGCTCCGAGTCTTCTGTTTTCCACAGACGAAAGAATAAGGCAACGCAGAGTCTTCATGAAATATTGCTCCGTCACAACCAACGAGTCCTACTACTATTTTTCAAAGCTGCGTATAGTTCTCTAACTATAACTACTATTAGGTACATATATCTTAGCTATTATTATCATGTACATGGACAAGGATAACCTCCTGTTCTTTCACGTAATACACTTCCAAATATTGAAGTAGGTTACTTTAATTCGTTATACCTATCACACCGACCTATACATGACACACCTACGAGGATCGTGTAAACACTAGTTTTCTAAAAAAGATTTGGAAAATATTTGAAAATAGTATATATTGTCATTATCTGTCCAGATCCAGAAGTGGTGTTGTGTAATATTGTAATTGTGTCCCTTCCCTTAATGTTATAATGATTTGTATGTATTTATGTAAGTTTCATATTTTGTGCAACACAATATTATGATATTATGGACTTTGGATAATACCTATCTAATTTCACGGTGATGGCGATAAGTATAATAGCCATAATTACTGGTTAATTTAAGATTGAGTTTGAAAATAAATCTTTGCATCCACACCCTTTGGTGATCTGGAAAGAGTGTTTAAAGAGTTGAATGAGTAATGGTTCAAGGAAATATTGGAAATTGCAAATAATTAAAGAGGTGTTCTTCACGTCTGAATAAAAAACATAACTAGATTTCCAACATAAGGTTTTCAATTTTCATTTCGAGGATGGAATGATGGAAAGGAATGGAACATGCATGGGACATTGAGAGTATTGAGACTGCTTTTGTGTGTTGTGTTGTTTGTTGGTTGGGAATGGAACTTGAAACTGGAATGTAACGCAAACAACAACCACCTACTACGGATTCTCCGGGAAAGTAGATAGAGGCATCAGTGAGCGAAGTCGGCTTTATTTTCATGCCTCGATTGGTGACTGGACCAACTTTGACTGAAGATGGCAGTTCCAAATATTGGGTTTATCTTGCAACCAAATCAAGGTGAAGCAATTTGCACATTTTCCCAAGTATATCTAAACAAACAAATGAGACGGCTGAAATTAGAAGAACAACTCCTTTCGTTCATGTTTTACAATGCCCCATAATTGTCCAGGAATGGTCCAGCACTGAATCTCCTTCGCGCTCATCAAGCATCACTGCAGGCAAATTATGAAGAGTATTACTACATTTCTACATGGTTCAAGGTACTACGGTACTACTAAATAAAATAGCTAACATCAACGCAACGCATTGATCAGCTACAGCAAAGAGATACGCCGAATTTTTACCATGCTGAACTAGTTTGGAGCCAAATCTCCTGCAAACCAGGAAGGGAAGAGTTTAATAGTAAAATAGAAGTAATTAATTTTTAATAATAAAATATACAATACTGCTGTTACTGCCAAAGTGCTAAAATCCTAGAAATTGTGGGACAAAGTAGGATTGAACGGGGACTTCTTTGGCTGTTGCTGTTACGCTGCTGCACTGCACTAATAAATTTTAATAGCCAAGCCTTTGGTGTTTTAACTTGGAATTTCGACAAGAAGATAATAGTTATTGAAGATACACTTTTTACGCTGCTACACTGCACTGACAACTGAGCAAGACATGGCCACTAAATTTTGGGGTAGGTATTCTTTTTGTTAATATTTTAAAATTATTTTTATCTAACATCTGATGTCTGAGAGTTCAAGTTTAAACAGTGCTACTTGCCAGATCCGTCGTTGAAATATAATTATGCCGACATTGACTTTATTGTTTTTATAATTTTAATGGAAGCTGGAAGAGAAAAAATGTCCGAAGACTAATTCGTTTTAAAGTTGTGACTGTGAATGCAAAATTATGTTTTTATATTATCTTCGTTTTATCGATGTTATCATTTTAATGTAAATTATTTTTAACAGGATTGGTAGCCGAAAATGGTCGAAGATACTCGCAAAAAGCAGAAAGAGGATATTACATTACAATGGCCACCTTAGAACCAGTTGGCATTGGTACCCCAAATTCCCGATATGATGGTAACCAGCAAAATATTCAATATCTATGATATAACACTTGGAATCCGTAATTTGGCTAAATGTTAAATTGATATTGATTTAAACTTTTCAGAAAAACCTGTTCACGTAATGCTGGATTATGATGGAACACATTACATTTTATGTACCTTGTGGCTTAAAGAGCATGTAATCCAGGCTCCGCTCAATATTCCATTCGGAAAAGGTGAAGTCTTGTCGATATACTTACAAGGAGGTAGTCCCAAGACTAAGGTTCATCTTACCGGATTCTACAGTGACGCTGCTCCTACTACACCTACGACGCCTTCCAGTAATATCAGCGAACGCCAATCCATCCTGGTCTCGTCAGATTCGAAGTCCAGAGATAAAACTAAAAAGCGAGTGTCTATCCAAGAAGAAGTCAATATCAAGCGTTTTGAAAATGAGGAAGACGAAGAAGACGACGAGGATGACAACATTGATTACGATGAGGATGATTCAGAAGACGATGACGATAACGAAGGTTTGTTGCACTTAATGAATGGTAAGCTAGGAGAAATGGACGAAGATGATGAGGATGACGACGATGACGACGACGATGATGATGATGAATTTGAATTGGAGGAAGATGACGATAGTGACGAACCATCTCCCAAAGAAAAAAATAATGGAGATGTAGTTACCGAACAAGTGAAACAGAAAGGCTCAGAGAGTAAAAAGCATGTAAAAGCATCTTCATCCATTGAGTTTGAAGATGTAGATACATCTGGTGACGATGACAATGTTAAGGAAGAGGTATTGAAAACTCCTCCTACAAATAAAAAGTTGGAAGCTTTGAAAACCCCGGAAAATAAGAAGATCAAGAAAAATAAAGAAATGGTAACACCTGAAAATCAAAATATTCCGGCTAAGTCGCCTTCTTCTGCTGGCCACACTCCTATGAAATTTGTATCGAAAGGTAATTAGTAATTCTTTGGCATATTTAAGTAATTATTCATTTTTGCCTGTCTGTTGTACCGTTATTGGTATCCTTTAATTGTAAATATTTAATTTAATTTTTTTATATTCTTAGGTGGTCTGATGATTCATGAGCTAAAGGTTGGAAATGGTTCTCAAGCCAAGCAAGGCAAAATGGTAAAGTACTTATTTAATTACCAAATAAAGTGCACTCATTATTTTATGTCATTGTCATTATGTAAGTGGGGAGAGTTCAGAGTTCTAATTGAAAATCTAGGTCACTGTCTACTATTCTGGACGTCTTAAGTCCAATAATCGTCAGTTCGATTCATCTACTTCTGGACCTGGTTTTAAATTCAGACTTGGAAAGGGTGAAGTTATCAAAGGATGGGATTTAGGCCTGGATGGTATGAAAGTAGGTGGAAAGCGAAGGATTATTATTCCGTCTCATATGGCGTAAGTGTTTCAATTTATTTTTTTAAATTAATTATAACAGTATTTCAAGGTATAAATATTTATCAGCTTAACTCTTAACTCGATTTTCAGTTACGGTAAGAAAGGCGCTCCCCCAGATATTCCACCAAACTCAACGCTTGTTTTCGAAATTGAACTGAAAAATGTCAGTTAATTTTTCTACATGATTTTGAATGTTTGATTACTGTTTTGTTAATGAAATATATTATGTTGACCAGTTGATAATATTGTAACTGTTAACAAAACAGTATAACAGCAGTTAATGGATTTCAAAAATCTGGTAGCATTTATTTTTCACTGTGAGAGAGCTGAGTGAATGGTTAATAAACTATTTGTTAATATATACATGATATCGATTCCGAATCCAGATTTTTTTAATAGCAGCTCTAAATGTTGTAAATTGTTAATTTTGCATAATAATAATAAGTAAACAATAGTAATTATAAAAGATGAACATGCTCAGGAATATTTTATTTTGGAAGATCGTGAGCAGTGAGACTTGATCGATTGATAGACGTAATCAATTGTTCTTAAAGTGTAAATATTATGCAACTTAGAAATAAGCCTTTTTAAATTTTGTTTTTATTGAAACAAGTCGCTTTTAAAATGATTTTAGTGCATGGTAATTTTGACGTAGAAAGTGGTAGAAAACAGTCAACATTCAACATTTAGTTTGTGTACTTTGTATTTTTTATTACATTTTAATTTTCACAATTATTCACAACAGTAATAAATAGATTATACTATACTATCCCTTAAACGAAAAGTTCTTTTTTGGCCCACCCGATACATACTGTACACAACTACACAGCCTGTGACCTCCTTATTTATATATATAATTATATAATAGTGTAGGAAAAGGAATGTTGGTAATGATACCACACTAAACGTTAAAATGTGAAAATCAGCAAAGGAGCCGTTGCAAAAATTAGCTTTTAGTTTTTACAGTTTATTCAAATTTAAGCTGCTGGTACTTTCCAACAATAATTATTGTATAATCATTGCTCATTATTTTATGAAACTGCTATATACCTCCTAAATCTATGCACTTTGAAAGGTGGTGAAAATTGTGTATTGTGTTAAAATTATAAAATCGGTGTATGGCAATGGCTTATTTATTATTATTATTGCGAATTGCGATTACGTGAATTAATTCCTGCAATCAATTATTCTGACTTTTGGTGTTGAGATGAAGTGGTTTCTTTCGAGGTCGAAGTAATATCCTTTGCACTTTTGTCTTCAACAGCCTGTTTGTTTTCTGTATCTGTGGTAGCTTCCTGTTTAGGCTCTTCTACTTGACCAAATGGGTTCCAAAAACGAAGAACGATTGGTTGAAGAAATTTGTGCCAAATGAAGAGGAAAAAGGGGATTACTATACAAGGTACACAAACCATTTTTGTGTAATTTAGATAGTAGGAAGGCACTCAAAAATCTTCGTTGATGTCGAAAGCTGCTACCTGTTGAAATTAAATGGTAATATTCATTATTGTTAAGAGCACATTAATAATATTATTGATTATAATCATGGGTTATTAAAATTATTTAGAATAACTAGAATTTAAGAATAAAATTACTTTACCAACTGCGTGAGAAGAAAGATATCTATATAAACCTATATTACCAATAAGTAAATAATACAATTTAGCAGTAATTTATGAAAGTGTGCTTGAAATTATCTTGCAAATTCAAAAATCAAAATAAACGTGAGTTCAATTGTCGGTGGAATCAAAAAATATTTCTCCCAGTGCAAACTGCAAAGTACAAGTATGATTTGACTGTTTTGAGATTTGTAAATATGAAAATAATCTTCCTTCACGTGAACTTAATTTGCGCGAGTTTTAATTTTAGGGATTTTGTGTGTTTATGAAAGATAAAAGGCTCTTCCACACCACCCGACACCCGACGGATTAATACCCACCCGAAGGCTTTATACCCGACGGCTTTCTACCCGACACCCGACGGCCTTCTACCCGACGGTTTTCCACCCGACCCTTTAACACCCGACAGCGGACGGATTCCTACCCAACACCCGACAAATACTCACCTGACGGCATTCTACCTAACGGCTTTCTACCCGACACTTGAGTATGATACCTACTAAATGAGTATCGTACCTACTAAATGAGTATAATACCTACTAAATGAGTATCGTACCTACTAAATGAGTATCGTACCTACTAAATGAGTATGATACCCACTAAATGAGTATGATACCTACTAAATGAGTATGATACCTACTAAATGAGTATGATACCTACTAAATGAGTATGATACCTACTACTCATACTACGCATCATACTCGTTTAGTAGGTATCATACTCATTTAGTGGGTATCATAACTATCATACTCGTTTAGTAGGTATCATACTCGTTTAGTGGGTATCATACTCGTTTAGTAGGTATCATACTCGTTTAGTAGGTATCATACTCATTTAGTGGGTATCATAATCATTTAGTGGGTATCATACTCGTTTAGTACGTATCATACTCATTTAGTGGGTATCATACTCGTTTAGTAGGTATCATACTCATTTATTTAGTGAGTATCATACTCGTTTAGTGGGTATCATACTCGTTTAGTAGGTATACTCATTTAGTGGGTATCATACTCGTTTAGTGGGTATCATACTCGTTTAGTAGGTATCATACTAAGGTGTCGGGTAGAAAGCCGTTGGGTAGAAAGCCGTCAGGTGTGGGGTTGTCGGGGGTTGGGTAGTAATCCGTCGGTTGTCGGGTGGGAGAGGTCCGGGTGGAAATCCGTCGGGTGTCGGGTAGAAGGCCGTCGGGTCGCCGGGGGGATGAACCAAGATAAAGCTGAAAGAGGGAACAACAATATCGAAAAATCTCGATGTCTCACGTTTTCAGGTAAATAAAGTCTCTTCTTTTTAATTAATGTCTTTTTTTCGAAAAAGATATCGAAGATTTTATAGAAACTTGTCGCTGGCGCCGTTTATATACTGAATGAATTTAAGTAACAATGTCACCGGCTAATTGAATAGCATTGAATAGAATAGAATTGATTTCAATAGCCTGTGAATATTGTCTATTTGCATCTTGTATGTTCATGGGTTTCAGGATAAGAACTAGACAAGAACTATTTGAATTATACCTAACCTGCCGTTACGGTGCAATCAACGACATACGTCATATAGTTAGTAACTACACAAACCTATATGGATTGATTGCTATTCTGGTACCCGATAAGTGTATTTGTAAATAATTTATTTATAGAGACTTCTGCTGATTGCTATAATATAAACAACTGGAACCCTGGACATTAGCAACAAACACGCTTACTAGTGACTAGTCATAAAATCATAATGGCTGAAGAATCAAGAGTGACTGACTTACAGTTACAAATGCAAAAGCTGTATGATGATACGATGCAACCTTTAGATAAAAGGCCCTGTGCTGGTCTGCGAACTGAATTAAAAGCTTGTCTTCTAACCAGCGATTGTGTCCGAATTCAGAAAAGATCTCCTCGAGAGTGTTTAGCCACAACGGATGGATCCGTTTCAAAAGAATGTATTCTCCTGCGACAAACGTTTTTTGAATGCAAACGCTCTTTGTTGGATACCCGTCAGCGTTTTCGGGGTCGCAAAGGTTATTAACGATTTAAGCCAGTTTGCTGTTGCTGCGTAAAGCGTTAGCGTACGTCACTACTAGATTTAATTACCTATGTATAATATAGTAGAATGATTGCCACAAGCTAAAACGAAATAGTTTTTGTTACGATTGCAAGCAGTTGAAATTGAAAATCAATGTAATTTTATGCGCTAAAAGTTTGAGAAACCTTTATTATATTATTATGGGAGGAACAGAATAATCGAAGAAAATTTATTATTACCTACAATTTCTTTTTAATATAACTATACTATCAAAAATAGTATATGATATAAAACTCCCATAATTACAAAACGGTGCAGCTAACTTGATTTATTGGATGGAAAAATAATTACAACATTGATATAGGTCGTAGCCCAATCATGATAATTACCAATTTTACCGTGTACGTAATAAATATATGAAATTGTAAATTAACTAATTATGCTAACATTATTCATTTTTTGTCCTAACGTTAGTAATTGGTGATACTTATTTTCCATTTTGCACTGGAGAAAGTTTATATAGCGTGAAAAGAGAAAGTACTTATTTGTCAAGTATTATGTTGGCCCATGGATATTGATGGCTTGGGTCCTTACATTCCGTAGTAATAGGTAACTTTATTCGCCAGAGATGAAACAGTCGTTTGTAAGCCAATTACCTGGCCTGTCAAAATTCTGTCAGTGGAATTAATTAAATATGACAGAATTTTGACACACCAACTAATTGGCTTACAAACGACCGTTTCATCTCTGGTGAATAGAATAATAAGGAAAAATAAAACAACTGCGTTACTTACTTCATAAGCTTTTGGTAATAGTATGATTTATGAATTAAAACGGAAACGAGTGAATTTTGTGACTGCATCATTTTATTATGTTCCAGGAAAATTGTCAATTATTACCCAATATCAGTCACTATTACCCAATAGCCTATCTTCTAAATTGACCCCGTTTGTTTCTTCTATTCTTTTAACGTCCGTTTTACCTTACCTTAGCCTTAATATTAAAATGTGAAATTTTTATTTATAACTTAATAAGACAAGACTGATTTATTAACAGAAGTGAAAGCAAGAAATGTTAATATTAAATATTATGCCGTTTGGTCATATGATATAATAGCGTATCTTTCTGCTACCTTACAGAGAGAAATAAGTAAATACGCAATTATGATGCATACCAAATATGATGTATACAAAATACGACGATAAAATTCAGACTTCAGACAATTATTTTGCTAGGAGTCCGTGGACGCAAAACAACTTCATTCGCCATCGTCATTTATTATTGATTAAAACAATTATATTTAACCTTAAAAAATGTGATAGACAAATTAAATTATAGGACTTTTGGACATAAAAGAATTATTATATTATTATATTAGATTAGAATACAACTGAAATGCTGCTGACTGCCAGCTATATATCGGAAGTCTACTGTTTAAATATTAAAAGTAAGTTTAAACTATCTCCTAAGTCTACACATCAATAGGCGTTTTGTGTATATTTAACAGGCAAGGCATATCATTTATTGCAATTTGTAAATTATAGGAAGTGATTTTACTTAAATGTCCCTGATGTAATATCGTAGTTTCTGGTAGGATCACATATTGATTTCTTTCCTGTTTTCCAAATTGATACTCTATACATTATTTCTAACAATAGTCAAGTAGAAGTGGTTTCCTATGTTTTACTTCTACTCTATAGACATAAGTACCAATTATTCCGTAATAAGTGTGCTTACAACGAACTATGTAGTAGATGGAGAAAGTTTCACTATTTTTAATTCCATTTGAAATTTTGCAAAAGCCATCTTTCATGTCTGTCTGAGTATATCTTGTCAAGTTCTGAGGCTGAGTATTTTTTGGACGTTTCATCCTTATTAGTTTCCTTAAGTTGTGGTTGCATTGCTTCGACTAGTTTCTTTTCCATCTCTTGAGCTTTGAGAAGTCTTTCCCTTTTTTCATCGATGTCACTACAACGGCTTACTTTGTGCACATAATGTCGCATAACTCCTCGTCTATGGTACCACAGAGATTCATGTCCAGGAAATAATTTTAACATACTCAGATTTTCTTCAAGTTCCTGTTCTAGTTTCTCCAGGATAAATATGTTTGTACCTTGCTTGCCCAAATGACGCAACAATTTCTGGCGATAATGAAATCCACTATAATCAGAGACATGCTTTTCAACCCACATATCAGATTTCACAAGTTCTTTGTTAACAATTTCCTGTTTTTCCACTTTACTGACTATATCTTCGTTGTCTAGAAGAAATTCTAGAAACCATAACCTATAACTCCATGCATGATAATTGCTGAAGTACTTCGCAGCTGCGGCCTCTGCAGCTGCACTTTCACTTTCGTAAAACTCTGCTACATTTGTTACTAATTTGGATTCTAGAATCTTCTTGACGAGCCACCTAATGAAATGAGAAAAACACAATTATAACAAACTATTTCTGCATTGGAAAATTGAGAATCGCATTATCATACATTTTTATTTAACATTTTAATAGACAATTTTATTACTTTCTGTAAGTAAATCCTTCGGGACACTTGGGTTTCCTAGAAGCTGTCAATGACACAAGTTGCAATTCGGCTTGTAAAATTTTAAGTTTCCGTGATGCGTTGAAAATTTCTCTTCGATAATTCCATGCTAGTGTCAGATCAGGATTTAGAAGAACTAACGTGCGACTCAGTTGAAGACCCCTTGTCATTCTCTCTGATTCGGAAAGGGTTGCTAATTTAGATGATACCTCTCTTGAACAAGAATTGGCATTTCTTAACGCAGATGATGGAAATCGATTTTTAGGAAGGAGACAAATAAAGTTTTTGAAGGAATGAGTGTAAAGGAACGGAACACACCATGATTCCAAAGCTAACTTATGATTTGTATGAATAACAGGTGAACGGTTGGATTTGCTTTCTACAGGTATGATATCGAATTCGTCCCTGAAACAAAAAAGTTTTTCAAGATTATTTTTGGTTGGGGTGGTAAGTCTTTAAAATATCACGTTTTGGGTGTTATTACAGTGAATCATCACGGTCGAAAACAACGTTTAAATTGTGGAAAATTCTTTCGGCGACATCAGAAAAATCGTCCGTAGATCTGGAACCCATCTGATTGGTTTCTCTTCGTTGGTGATTACATTGAACTTTGGACATATCTTTTGACGCTTATTTTGCGTACTAATGTTGAATGTGCCACCAATCAACACTGACTTTGATTGATCATCATCAGGAGGATTACGTTCAACGTTTTGTGCTTATTTTTCAAGAATCTGGACTGGAATATCTGCAATAAAAAGCCGAAAAACTTCAACACAAATCAGATATTATATTTTCGTGTAATTTTTCTGCAAGGTTTATTTATATATAAGGATATTAATCATTATTTCATGTAACATTCACTTGAATGTTAGCCTAGACTATATTTCATGCATACTAAATTTTTCAATAATGATGAAGATTTTATTTAATATTTACCTTTTTTTGTTTTATAAATTATTGGTATACGATTGACGATACGAATGTGAAAAATTAATCTGCTATCAGCTGTGGGAATAGGTTTTTGAGTAAGAACGTAATGGAATTAACTGGTACTTAACATGACACATGCAGAACATCAACTATTGACATAATGTTTCAAATAGTAATTTTAATGTAGTCTAGCCTTTAGCTAGTCCTAACTCCTAACCTTTAATAATGAAATAATGTTATTAGTAGATGTTTTATTTTAAATTGAGCGGCTTACGAAAGCGGCAATGATAATACAAACACATGAGTTCTGCAATGGAACTGCCATCTAAAGATCTAAATCGGCCGACTATAAATTTGAGCTGTGTCGACCTGTCGACTGTATGTTGATCTGGCTAGTTGACCTGGGTTGTTTGTCCGATGATAATTGTTTGTATTGTATTTCAAAACACTTCGGTGAGTTCGGTACACATTTAATTTCATGAAATTGAAAATTCGGCTCTTCTACCGACACATACCAAAGCAATAACACAGCCAGTCACAGGTATTATCATTTTCAGGTTTCAGTTTTAATTATTGTTGATTGAGCAATAATGATTGATTGATTGGATTATTTTTGATTTTGTGAATCCATCAATGATAACATGACACAGGTTAATTCAAAAAAGTGAAGGAGAAAGTGAGAAAGGGATGTAACAAATGCTAAACAGTATTGTCCAAACTTTCTCCTACTTTCACCTTTACTTTCACCAGCACTTTCTATTATTCATCTATGCTTATATTTTTATTACTGTCTTGAGTCTTGGAATTGGATAAGGATGTGTGCACTATGTTCTACGTAGGTATACTGTACGTTATCTTAAAAGGCGAGTTTCGTATATACAACTCGGATTTGTAGAAAGGTGAAAGTTTAAAGATAAATGTTTCTTGATTCTTGCAATAAATGTTTATAGTTTAAAACAATGATGTTTCAATCCAATGATCCTCTTGTGTCTTGTAGTTATTACTAATTACAGACAATATCTTTTCAATCCCAAAACATTTAATTATGTATATGTATGCACATGCATTATAATGTAATTTATGATGAATGCCGT
This sequence comes from Tomocerus maximus, assembly GCA_019776445.1. Lineage (NCBI taxonomy): Eukaryota > Metazoa > Arthropoda > Collembola > Entomobryomorpha > Tomoceridae > Tomocerus > Tomocerus maximus. Next base: position 22,040 of record JABASH010000366.1, read on the forward strand.
AAACAAAGTCATAAAAATAATGTGTCATGTTATATTTAATTCAAACAGGCATCGGTTTTAAAAACAATATAATTAAAATGAGGGAAGAAAATCTGGATTCCACACTAACGGCAATAGAAGATCGAGTTACTGCTCTTGAGCGAAGATTGTTTGGTGACGAAATCAATTCAAAGATTCAACAAAAGCGAGTGGTCAGTTTTTTATTATAATATTGCTGTCCGTCAAAATAAATGGTTTCAACCCACCCAGTGACAAAAATGAATATTGATTTCACTACTGAATATTTTTAGGTTATAGATGAGACAATACAGATAAATGGACAGATTCATAGAGCAGTGGCTAACAGAGAAACTGTATCCCAATTGATGAAAAATGGTATGTATAATATTTTTATTTGTGCTATCTGCTGTATAATATAAAATATCGGAATCTCAATTCCTGACGACCAATGCAGTCCTCTTTTTAGGACATGTGAATGTCTGTCTATATATTCATCTTTTGCTTTTTGCAAGAACAAGAGGGTTAATATTTAATATCTTATCTAAAAGTGTAATGTGTGTAGGCGTGGATGTTCATACGTTATTAATTTATTAATTTTTTCTATTTTGTCATCTTAGAGTAGAGACTCTACTATTATTATATACTTGGTAGTCGACTTTGTCATGTCGTATTTATTGCCATGTTTCATGTTTCTGACATGTACTAGAAATCCTATGCATATAAAAATATTTATTAAAGTTTGGGAGATAGAGCATTATCTATGTTGTATGTCGTATGCATGTTCGGATGGCATGCCTGAAATACGCAATACGCAGGTACCCATCTATATTACATAAAACAATAAAGTCTTATCACAATGGGTTTGCATCTTTCGAAATTAAACCAAATAATATCACTGCCTACGCCTTTCGAAATTCAATAACAGTTCATATTCATATATATGTAGTTGACCTCGTGGCTAGATAGATTGGTTGGACTATTGGACTACATATTTTTGCCAAATTGCTGACAATGATCATAATTAACCTCATATAATGCGATTTAGTGTTGATTGTGCTTGTCAGACTCTGGAGACTTCAAGTGAAATGAGTTTCCAGCATGTACTACTAAGTATGAAATTTTGACGCCCCATCTACTCCTATTTTGTATATTGCTATGATATAGCTCTATAGACTAGCTATGAAACTATATTATCGGTATCTGTAAGACTACCGCATATTGTACTCCACATATAGATAGAACTTAAGTACAATGTACTTTATTGTGCTCACATTCAAAGATTTAATAGATTATTTAGTGGCCTTGTCATTTAGGCTTTACTTTATATGTCTTTCTTATTTCTTATGTTATTATACTAGTAAGTCGTGCTTGACTTTTAATGCCAGTTATGTAGAAGCAATTTAGTTTTGAGTTGTTATTGCTTAGTAATCTCAGTAATCTGCTTCATTGAGTTCTGTCTATTTTTAGTTGAAGATATGATGGAGTTTTTGGACTTAGAAGAGGGTAGTCAACTTTTGGGAGGAGAAGCAAAAGCAAACGCCGTGCTGGCTGCTGAACCTATTATCCGTCAAATGTATGCTCTCATCAAGGGGATTAATTTGGAACACATCCATCAAGCCATGAATAGTGAAGCAATTCGAAGTATGTTACATCGATAATATTGTATTTGTTTGCCAATGTTGATTTAAATGATGAGTTTGCTTGGTACAGCAGAATAATTTATGGACGGTATAGTGTAAACATATGAACTTTATTGTTACATGAATGTCAGTATAATTAAAAGCTGGATATTAATTGTATCGGGTCTTATATGTTCTGTTTGTTCTGTATGTTTCAGACTTGTCCTCAGTAAGTGGCCAACTAGCAAAACTTAAATTGGTACAAATGGAACAGGAAGGCGAATATGACGAACTTTGTAGGAGAATCAGAGCAGTTGAAGAGGTCATCAGTATATTGGTACATACTCAGAAATCGTAAAGAAAAAATATTCGATTTTTGTTCGTCTTCTATTCTAACCGGTTTAGCATTATTACTGGTTGGTTACACGCATTGTACAGTTAGACATTATATACTATATTAACATTTATTTAATCATTTATAACTTACTATTATTGTTCAATGATTGTTGTGATATTAAACTTGAATGAACATTGGCAATGTATGTAGAATAAAATACTTCAGAGAGACGGAAGAGATGAATTATAAAGAACTTGGCAGAGTTAGGCTGAAATCGTGGAAAGTAAGAAAGTGAAATCAGACAGACGTTGACACGACTGTCAAGGAGTCAACAGTTGGTATGTTCTAGGTATGATGTTTAGTGCATAGTGTATACTTCTCAGCCCGCACTTTTCTTTAACGAGCTGAAAGAAAAATGAAAAAAAAGTATTACATGAACACTGAACACAATAAGTGTCTTAGTAGTGGGTAGACGTCAGATGTTAGACTATTGACCGTTCTGGCCGTAGGTACCTACTGTACTGCATAAACTGCATTGTGCTCACTGCACATATATTATGCCTGTCAAAGATGTAAATGTAACTATAAATAGAAAAGTAGAGATTGATAGAATATCACATTTTTGTTGATGTTCATCATTATTGTATTGTAGGCTATGATGATCAGTTAGTGTCTGAGTCTGAGAGACTGTTTTGTTAACATTTAACACATTACTGCTAATATATCCACTATTAGAAAATTGTTCATTATTTCATCTCGTTTGCGTTTTGGCTTCGGCTCAGGTCGTGAGTGTAGTAAAATTAACTAAATAGTTATTCAATGATGTGCTTTTGGTGGAATGAAAAACTTCAAAGTTTATGTACTATAATATTTGCATTTTGTATCTAATAAAAGATATGGTCATTAATTTTGGTATTTGTTTTTGCGTAATTTGTAGTAAGGTCATTTTAAAGATCATACATATCGATTCTACAGAAGTAACGATATTTGTGGGATATTCAGATTTTTTTCATCTGGATGAAAAGTAATGATCCTGTGGGTAGTTGATTTCTCTTTCGCTCTATAACTTCTTTTTTTTTACTGTGCGCAGCCAGGGATGACACGACACAATAAGGCTTACATTTTAATTTTGGAGCAACTTTTTCCCTTAGGTACTTTTTTTATAGTATAGTGATTTGGTGCATGTTATAAATACTTTACTGTGTATTTCAAGACAAGTGTAGTAAGGATCAATACCAATCGTACGAAATGAATATGTGGTATATTAGTGTCAATGTGTAGGAGTAAGCAAGTCAAGTGATACTCAAAGTACTGTGCAAAGCATGATATAGATAATGCGTAGTTCGTTGTTGTAAGTAGGTAATGTGCACTAAGAAGAGGGAAAGGTTATGCACCTCTTTCGGATCCTAACATATCTACAGTTAAGTAGGATCGCATTCAGTCCAACTGCTTGTGTTTCCCTATTCTAGAGTGTATAGTAGTAGTAAACTGTATATGAATAGAATGTCTGAGTACTAAAGAAAGTTGGCAGAAAGTAAATGTGGGAAATCCAGAGAGAAACCATTCTGTGTTTTGTTGACGCAAGCAAGTCATATTATATAACGAGCTATATGAGTATTTTTGCTTGAACTAAAAAAACGTTTTGTGATATTGTGATGCGAGGAAATGAAGAAATGCGACTAATATTAACCTATTTTAGCCGAAAATGATCTGTCAGGAAATGCGCAGCAGAGATTTTGGATTACAATGGAAGAAAATATTACTGAGTAGGTGTTGTACCATTTAGGTTCAAATGACATCTTGATTGTCTGAATCTGAACTGTAGTTTGCATTCATTACTTTGTAGTCCTGCTTGGGCAAAGTGCAGATATTTTCTCTTTGCACTTCACTTTTGGGATTAGTTTTCGTGGTGGCTGTCATTATAATCTGATAAATATCTGCTACTGCTAATTTTTAGGGCACGTGTTTTTGAAGTGACTCTTTCCCTTGAACATGAAGAACATAATACAATTTATACGTATGCTTGTTCTAACAACATTATTGTATCCTATGTCTTTTATAACTGTATAATGGCATCAGTAAAAGTCTTTGAACAAACGCAAGTAACAAGTAGAAGTAAAATTATTTAGTTGTAACATTGAGTGTTCAGAATTTTTATTAGATTAAATGCTTATGCCAGCGGAGACTGCTCACACGAGGCACACTGTCACGGGATAGAGAAAACTGGTGTATCTTGTAATTAATGAGTCTTAAAAGAACATTTGGCACAAGATAAAGATAGTAAGCCTACCGAGTGAGCATGTTAAGCACTACTATTAGTAAATGAAAACCCAAACTTTGTCATGGTCAAATTTCTTTTTACGACTTTCTGTGTTTTTCAAAATGGAAAGGTCTGACTAATTGATAATTTTGAAAATATCACCCAATGTAGGGTTTACAATCAATAATTGCATTTCTATATCTGAATTTCTATACTTGAAATAATGTAAAATTATTCATTCATTTTCATTAACCACTATGCCACTGCCAGTATACTATGTATATCATGGTAAATCCAGTAAGTACGTCTGTAATAAATACCCGAATGGTCTCTGTTGTGTTCCTATCTAAAAAATGACTAATTTACCTACCTATATGCTGACGTCATGAAACTGTCAAAGCAGTAATTATGCGAAAATTGAGTTACCTTCCGATATAAAACACTTTGTATCAAAAATCAAAATGGAAAGTTATTGGGAATAGCATGTAAGCAGACCACAAAGTAAAGAGCCATACTGGGTAACACTACAGTATGGTGTTACTTCTAATCGTACACGAGACCCTGAATCTGGTGACATTTAGCCCTCGTTTCAGTTTTCTTGACGTCATAAATGAAATTGGATTACTGCCAATCCAGTGGATTCAATTTACATCGTGTTGTACCACTGAAAGGAATACGTATTATTGTGTCTGTATGTAGTCGTAATAAGGCTGCAGAAGTATAGATAAAGTTATCTAATTTGCTAATTAGCTGAAGTTCGTGGTACATCTCAGGCCATGCCAATATCAAATCACTATTTTGCTTTTGCGTCCAACTCCCGAACTTCACACGACGACTCTCGGTTCTGCTGCCCGAATAAATATACCAAATGTATGTAGCTGGCAAGTAACTGTTTGCTTTGTTTATATGTGCACTAATTGAAACGTGCATTCGTAAATTGTACCCGCATTCAAAACGCCCGTTTGCCATGTTCAAAGTAGTAACAGTCTTACATATATAGCATTAGTATATTGATAAGGATTTAAAGAATGGGCAAGCTAACATCAGGGTGAAACAGCAGAAACCTTAACTCTCTCCGAGACTCCGAGTATTTCCTGGAAGCACATCAAATTATAAAACCTTGAAAATATAATTAAAATACTAGTAACAAGTACACTTAAGCATTTTCCAACTTATTTTCCTATAGTAATTACCATACATATGACTAGTTAGAATTTCGTGTATGATTTGACTATTTCCGATAGAGCACGTATGACAAATTGTAAATAACTTGATTATTCCAGTATCCAATATTCATTAAAGATTCCGAAAATTTCAAAAAAATCCCGTCAGTAAATAGGAAAGTCGTTTATACACTGAATAAGCATGAATTGAAGTAGTGTCATTCGACAATTTCAACAAACTGGTCCGGACAGCATTTTGCTATGGACTCGATATTTCAGTAGCTAACAAACAAATGCAAATGGGAATCTTGGAAATTACATAATAGTTACTTCTGCTTACGACATTTATCGGTTTCGTGCAGTTGATTAAAAGATCTGAGTGTATGAAATGAATATTATTAATGTAGTACCTATTTATTTTACAATATCCTTCAATATCGAATGTAATGTAGGTAGATATGGTATATCATTGAAGGAGGGATAGATGCAAAGCTGCATCAGCATTATTAAAAGTCACAACTCGTATGTAAATAGTTTGCTTCCATAGATTCGGTAGACAACGCTAATACTATTAAGTTTTCAACAGACATGCATAGTTTAAATGGTTACATTTTATTAGTGGAACATTTATAAGAATTTGGTATTGTATTATGATATTATAGCAATCAACAAAGTATCGAAGGCTGCAATGCCTCTTTTCGTTTCTTGCGTAGCGATTACCCATGAAATAGGTGACAAGACAAGGCTGCAGCTACGTTTCTGCATGCATTAAGTCATTTAGCTGTCTCTTTTCTTCTTTGAATGTTATGTTGGAATAAGACATGCAAATGAATTCGCCTTTTATGCAAGTCAAGCAAGGCTGTGACTCTTGTATCCTAAGAACACCTCTAATGTCGACAGGATTCCGTACGAATGATGATTGAATGACTTATATAGCTCAGCAGTTTGTGATCCTACTACAATGAAATAAATACAGGTAAGTTGTCTATGTATCTTAATGAAACAGCAAGATATCGGCCTTTCGGTCTTTGTATCCAATTCCTTCTGAATTACGCTGACGGCAGAAAAGTAGATATCCAGGAGTCTCAGAATTATATATGAAAAGTAAGTATACGAACGTTATCCATCGGGCTTATAATGCTTGCGTTGGCATTTTATGTCTAATAAATAATCTTCTTAAAATAATGTGTAAATTAACTTTGCATGCGATTTAATATATCTTCATGAGTTTTCATGAGGTACCTTGCTTTGCTTTTACATTCCTGCAATTAGTAATTTTTAGGACTATTACAACTCAAAAAAATGTGCATAAAAATTTGTTTAACTTTCTAACTGAGTTTGTTGGCCCCACACAAATCGTATTGCTCAACATTCTCTACGACTGTGTACAGGTAGCAATTTTTTGCCTTTATATTAAGCTCTGTATCTGATGCTGATAAAACTGTCGGAGGTATAGTCGCAGGTTTACATGTTACTACATAGTTGTTTGCCCTATGACACAGAATCCAGCATTATCTGGTTCTGATTTGTCAAAAGTTGAGAATTTGTGAAACTGCCCTTGATTAAACAGCTAATTCAGCAGTCTGTACAATTTTATTTAGAGTCGAGACATGGATCAGCATTAATTTATCTCATTTATCACACAATTTTCTGAAATGTATGATTTATTTTAAAAAAATTGTTCACAAGTCGCGACCTGTTTGTCCACATTTACAGAATTGGAGTCAAGCAGCAATAAATATTATCACGCTATTGCTGGCTCAGCTAAAAGTTACATATTACAAGTAAATATTGTTTGACTTGTGATCAGTTTAGTGTGTTTTCAAGATAAAAATAAGTCTGGTTAAATTAAAGATCACTTATAGGTTAAACACGTTGTATGGGTGATTTTTTTCATCTTTACTAAGTACGTCGTACGAGGTTATAAGACGAGGAACTACTTAATAATTTGTTTGCATAATATTCCCCTTACCATACTTACTGTCTGCATGCATATGTTACATTGTACATCTTTTTGGCACTATCAGCGTGTTTACATATGCATATAGTTATGACATTTGATGTTTCATATGAAATATGTGTGATCCTTTACTAAATTAAATTTCATACATTTGTTGATAGCTTCGATGAAACATAAACACATCCTTTCACCGTTTCATTTGCTCTAAATTCATTTCGTATGGAATAAATCCTACGTGCTATCTTACTGGCATTCCATGAGGAGTACATCTATCATGCACATCTTGTACACTTGTATCGTGACGTATAAACAAGATCAGGAAGACATTTGTCAGGTCATGCCATATATCAAAAGTCAATAAATCTGTAAATATCATCATCGGCACGTCTGGCCACGTCTGTCTTCTGTATACTACGTTTTACTGATCAAACATACACAGACTACTTAAGCATACTTTTGCATTTCACTGTAAATTACATAACCTTATTGATGAAGTTTAGCAAAATACTGTATTATTTATCAACTATTTTTGCGGTTGGATACAGTTGGCGACATGCTAGCTCACTATTGTCCTATTTATGTAAGCGACAGACAACATAGATAATAATGAACTTTAAGCATTAATATCATCATCATACTACAGAAGGAGTAAATACAAGTGCAGGCTGTAGTAAACAACCTAATAATCACTTTTGATCAACAGACAGTAGAAAATTCTACATAATAATCTATTAGTATTAATTAGTAATCTATTAAGTAACAAAAAGTGATACCTTTCGGATAGTATTACATTTCTCCTACGTTAAGAATTGAAAACTTAATTATTAATGTAGTACGTAGTTAAGTACCTGATAAAGCGATTTATTCGTAAATACAATTTATTGCTGTAAACAAACACGCTGGCTGTGTTTATGAAGAAACATTAGTTTGAAAAGGCTACAACACTTTAGGAAATAAGGAAGTAGTATAGCTGTCAGTAAGTACATAGGTACCTGCATATTTACACAAAATAGTGGATTGGAGTCCTCAGACTCTGAGAGCAACAATGCTACATAACACTATGGAAAAAATAACGTGACTTAATTACAATTACAATGCTCTTTCTTAAATGTTCATGTTTTTAGTGTTTGCTTTTATAAGTAGACTGCGCAGTATGGTATTTGTATTAAGAAATGCCATCCTTATTTGTAGCAATCTCATCATGGCAAAATTATGAACCTGATACCCCTGATGTGCCATCATTTAGACGCATGTTTATGTTTCGTAAGAGGAAAATGACTAAAAAACAATGAAGCTATATTTGTAAGCATTCAAAGGACAAACTATGCAATTTGCTTTGATTCTGCTCTTTGCACGTGCATCCAAACTCATTAACCACGTTGCATGTGGGTTTAAATCTGCAATAAACTAGACATAATCCACAAGTTGAGAATAAAGACTGCTGACACAACAAAATAAAATTGTACGTAATAGTAATAAGTAGTGGTAATTCTACGTGGTTATCAGCAGGAGGTTCCACATCAGAGCCAGACATTTAATCGTCATCATCACCATGCTGCCATGTCCATTCCATGTCACGGTCACATTTGCACCATATTCTTAGACGAATTGAAACAGAACCAATATCTGTTACAATGTTATCTTAATTTCAATTGCATGTATGGATGAAACGACTGAGGGATCTTCAGGTTTTGAGATGATGAAAAGTTTTGCGTTGTTGCTTGACTTGGAGGAAGATGGATGGGTAATCAGTAAATTATTTGAGTCGATTAAAGACAAGATTATTGCTTCTTTCCTCAAATTATTTCGTAGATAGACCTATAGGTGCACTATAAATAAGCTGTAAAAAGCGGAGGACATTTAATTGCGTTTCTTTCTAGAAATGCTGATGTGATTAATTTTCGAATGTGATGTCGAATCTAGATCAGGAGCAGGCAAATCTAGAGAAATGTATTTTTAAGTCTCTGACTCGTTTACTTAGAATAACATTATTGCATCAGCGTTTTGTACATTTAATTAAGTGGAGGTATGTGCATGCGACATTTAGATACATCGTCTATATAGGATCCTATTCTATTGCGTATTAAGTAACTCTCTTCAATGAAACTCCACGTACTCCTAGAACTTACGATACCATTTCGTCTCATCCTAGCAAGTAAAAGTCGTGTTTACGCCATGGCACTGGCACAATAACAGTATATGTAGTATTACCTACTTGCAAGATACAAACATTGAAACCAAATGTTCATGTTGACACTGATACTACCAGTCAGCAGCATATGCCATTTACATTTCACAAAACCCATGTTGCAGAAATTTAAGGCGAAAAATTAAAAATTGTTTCATAACGTAACATAATTCACAAAATTTGTGTCTGAAATCATGTAGTTCGAGTGGCCAATTCTATTTAGTCCTTTCAGTGTGTAGTTTATTTGTACAATTCACTCACTATCTGTCTAGTATATTGTTTGGTACAATTACAACATGTAGGCAGTAGTAAATATTTATTGATCTGTTTGGGTCTGACTCGATGTTAACAATGGGCTTACCTTTTATTTGACCCCTCGAGTTTATTGACAATGTACTCAAATTATTGTCAGTGAGCAAATAGCGAAACTTTGGTGAATGATAAAGAGCTCTGCCTTTCTCTATCAACTAGTTTTTTCTGGGCTATTTTAATCTGCTTTCCTATTTACTGTAGGATGGTCTCTACTAATATGTTGTGCCCAATTTTTTCCTGTCAAGTTAACTCAGGCTTTAACAAACATTTGGGGTTTGAAGTTAAATATTCAGGTCGACAAATGGTTTCATACACTAATATTAGCTTAAAACGTTTTAAATTACTTATGGATTATGCTACTAAGTATTTGCATGATTCACATACACTACCTATAAATGAAATTACATCTCATAAGACCAAAGTACAATTGAACGACTTAGCTTTTGTATGTTATTATTTAAAATTACATTTTTCTAGTGTACTGAGATAGATTGGTGAACAGAACACGACAAATTGTAATGCAAATAAAATTGTTCATTCTTTCACCAGGATGTCATATGATTTTGTTCTGGCTTGTTTTTTATGCATAAAAATAAGATTTTGTTTATGAAGTGGTATATATTTACGTTCGTTTCACTTTAGAAACTAAATTAGGTACGCATACAGTAACGGAGTTCTGTGTTGTTCACAGTGTATACTTTGGCTTTAACGAAACTACCTCGTGTAAAGAATATTGCATGTAGGTAGTGGCGAACACGCTCAGTCAGCTTGCATTGTTATGTTTGGTTTGGCGAGAGTGTTGACCTTACCTCACAGCACAATCAGTTCACTATGTAATCTAACGTGGCTTTACTAAATTTTCAGTTTTGGTATTTATTCTGCCCTAAGCTACAGGCTTCTTGTTGCCAGCAGCAGGTAAATACATCCAATGATCCAATGCAAAATTGTGCTGTGGCCAAGTGTAATAGATGAATACAAATGCATTTCTTATACATTCATCTTGATATAATTTCATTTCCCAAGTTATTGGCAAAGCATATAGTTGTAGCGTTAAATTCTCTTTTGTGTACTTGATAGGAGTGGACTAGATGAAGAATAACAAGTTGTTTATTCTTCTGTATCTGTACGTATGCATTTTTGTTCTCTTCAGAAAAATATACACATTGATTGTTACAGCCATATAACAGATAAAGTATTACTCACACTTGATAGAGGTATATACTTAATTTGCATATAAAACAATAAACCAGTATATGTGCTAGTATGTGCTAGTAAGGAGTACATAGTTGATTTCATTAACTGCTATGTTGCATTATCACAATATATATTTGTTCTGCATAGTTTTAGTGCTTGGGCTGCAAAAAAAGGGCATTGAGAACTGAGCAATGTCAAGTTGTAAATGGTGTGTGTGACTCATTGTCAGTAAATTGGAAATACGAACTACTCACATAGTCATGTGTAGTTTTTCTTCTTTTCCTTCTCATCCGGTGACCTAGGAGTCCTTCCTTTCCTAATCTTTTTTCGGCATAGGAAACAATTAGACATGAATGCCTAGACATATTTGAAATATTAAGTTCATGCATTTCTGTAGCACTGAACAGATATTTCGTTGTTGGCTATACACTCTAATAGTTTTTTTTGACAAGTTCATAGGAGAGAGATGAAAACGTGTGTGGTAGTATTTAGCATAGTACGTTCGTGTAATGTGCATTTGCACTGACTCAGCATAACATTGCATTTATCGAATGTAATACAATAGTAGACGTGAACAGAGACATAACATAGCACGACAAAGACTCCTTGTCAGCATTACTATTAATGTCGTTGTTAAGCGATTTTGCTCTCTGAGCATTCTCAATAGTCAACAGTGCACTGCTGAATTCAAGCAAGGCAACGAAGCAATGTACTCTTGGGTTACCATCTAATAGATAACAAGTATGCATGTACTGATACATGAAGTTATATGAAAATAGCTGAAAAGAGAACGTATATCGTATGTACATAAGTAATGTAGAGTAGAGTGATAGCGAAAATTGTCGAGGTCACATGCAAAGATGTGTATTGTCTCATACAGACTTGAAGCACCTTTATAGAGTGAATGTTAGATAAGTTAAGATGGAAGGTGGAAGGGATTCTACATTATCTACTCTTCATCGTGTAATTTATATGACAACTTGTGCATTAGCAAGTTTGGTGGTGGTAGCATCGTGTCAACTTGGACTACCATTGATATGGTGTACTGCAGACACTAGTACAACTACCTATATAGCATTGTGCGTATAATCAGTAGGAGTAATTTTAATAATGCTCCATGTTTCCATGCTAGTTACTTTATTGCCATTAGTTTCTTTGGAGGTCACTCGATGTTCTTGCCGAAGGCTTAGAGGAATTTAAATTATAATTGTCTGTCTATCAGGTAGAAGAAATGTTGCGAACAAAATATGGAGTGCATGTTGTAATGTAATACTTATACTGCTATAGTTCATAGATGAGAACTTTGAGGAAACTTCCTACCGGGAAGTCCATTTGCGGAAGGACATTCTCTTTCTATTCAACCCTTTTCATTACTTCCATGCTTATTTCTATACTATGGAGATTTATTAAATTCTATACCGTCACAAATAAGGTAGTCATTATGTACAATGTGCACGTAACTTTTTTTCCCTCTGTTCCTACCTGATTGATGCGGAATCTGTTTTTTATCGTTTCTCGTACTTAACAGTCAAAATTATGGCACACATTATTTATTAGCATTTTTCCTTCATGCGAATTGCGAGTTCTGTTTCATTTCATATCTGCTTGTTATGCTCAAGCATATGCACACGTTTGTAAAGGTATGCACCACTTTATGTTTAATGCATACCTCAGGATTGCAAAATACGGGAACGAAGTAATTTAGAGTTGCCACATATGAATAACAATAAATCAAATGAAAGAGCAGACCTATCTGTCACATTCACTTGATGTGGATTATCCATTTATGCAGAATTTCTATAAACATTTATCAATTTACCCGAACCAACAATTTTTCAAGTATTTACATCCATAACATGTCTAATTACATACAGACGGTTGTAAATCAAATTATTATCATGCTAATCAACCTCAACATAATTATTTATGCCGATTATTATCTCAAGTATTAGTATTCTTCCTACGACTTTAACGATTCCATTTTTCTTGTCTAGAAATTGAGGCGGATATTACTGGTTCCCAGACTTGCTAATTTGTCATCAATACTATTACTGCGTTTAAATTATTATTATTTTCTGTTCCGTTCTTTGTAAATGGTTTAATTGAAATGAGAGAATCGTAAAGGGCATCAGTAAATAATTTCATGGCTTCCATTAATAAGCGTTTGTTTATGTGTACATAACAGAATTATTATCAATTGAATCATTGAATCCATCAAGTTATGTGTACCGGATGAGTACCATACAAAAGCGCATAACATATAAATATATTAGGATTGCTTGTCTACGCAGTATAGCAGACTTAATGGCAGAAGGATTTTATTGGAGTGTCCGACCGTTTTTTACGATCAATTTAGTATCGAGTATTTTTAATTGCGTCTGCTCTTCTTTCATCCACATTTATCCCTGAACATGTTAGCTATCATTGATTGACTGGCTAGACCGTATTGACAAAGTTGATGTGATAAGTATAATTGTTAATGGATGTCTGTATATTTCGTTTACAAACTATATAATGTATGCGAATTCATAACTATTATGTTCACGTTCACACAATTAGCAGAATGTGAATTGACATGATATGAATATGAGACATGGTATCATTGTTTATTCATGATTTGTTTTCAAACAGATAAATGAAAGAATCCTTAGTAAAGAGAAATGAGTTTAACTCTAATTGTGTTACACTATTTAAATTACAGTAAGTACCTAGAGATTCGTTGGAATGATAATAGTTAGTTACAACAAATAAAATTATTTTTCCGCCAGTGTAAACCAGCTATCTAACATAAAACATGGAATGTACAAAACACTTTTTTCTGGGAAGAATCTATGCTACGCGTATTGTTATGCAACCGAAATGCTGTGTTACATAAAACCAGTCTTTAAAGCCTTTTCCATTTCTATTGTTCATTGAAACTCTACGTAAACAACAAAATAAACACTTATTGCTAGTCAAATGAGTGTTTTTCAGACGGAGAGGCAAGTGTCAATCAATTCACTTAGTTAGTTTACATTTATGTAGCCACATGAAAATGAATGACAAATTTTTTCCTTGACTAGAGCTATTTATTGCTTGCTTAATACTACGACTCATACCAACACTCAACAGACATAAAAATCAAATACTATTACAATGCTCAAACCTAAATTAGGATAAACATGAGATTGCAAAATAGGCCGGTGTAGTGGTGCCCTGTGCAATAATTGACAACTATATTTTATGTATTCCATTTGCGGTTGAATTTGATTTATTGTTATGATGAAACCTCAGTTTAGCTTTCAGATCTCTCATGCAAAACCATTAGCTACTAATATCCATACACCAATCTTACATGTTTAATCAAAATGTCTAATAATTCTCTGAAAGCATGGACAAACATATACTCACTCTAAGTAGGTAACATTATCAGGCTACAATTACACTGCACGTTCAGTAGTAGGAAGTAGTTTTTGATTGCATACTAGTGGAACTTGTTAAGAATCAACTTTCAGATTTCAAGGATGCATTTAAATAAGTGATAATCACTACAATTACAGCATAGGATAATACATTGAAAATTAATGCATTGTCATAATTTATATAACAGAAGCTAATATTCATAGTTCATGTAGGGAGATTTGCTAAAGATCATAAACTGTTCATTATGTTAAGCATTCCCTGACAAAGGAGCAAACAATACATTTATTTACAATTAAATCGGTATTACTAATTCAAAAAGACCGTAAAAGCATAAACTCATTTAGGGGTACTAAAACTACATTGGTGTAATTGTGACGATGCATTTAATACTTGCTACTATCAAGGTCGGTCTGACTTTTTTGTGGGTCTTTATTTACTACGAATTTCCTTTGGACATTACTGGAGATTTTATAGTCTTTCCTTTACTTAATGGTATCTGAATTCATTTTATTGCTGACCATATAATAAAAGTGTATATCCGTACCCAGTGTTCTAAATATATACACCAAAGTAGGCATATACTTGCCAAATTATGTTCATTCATAATAAAAGTGGAGCTTACGCTGCTAATTTAAAGATAGTATTTTAATCCTTGGCATTTCATACGAATGAATATCTGCATCGAGTGAATTGCAGGATTAGCACCCAACTCCATTCAATTAAGGGCATTTTTTGTATCTGTTTGTATAATTTATGACTGGGGAAACTGGCGCTTCATCTCCTAATTATAAATACAATTTGTACAGATACTTAACTGTTTGGATAAACACTTCAATTCATTTAGTCAAATCGATATATTTGAGCGTGTGTACTACACAGGCATTATACATGCAGTGGCCATACATTAAAAATGCACAAGGTCCCCGTGTGTGGATTATCTATTGATATTAATCTCTCCTCCGTAGATTTAAGCTCTTGATTGGTAGACATGATTTCTAATCATGTTCATTACACTTTGTCAGGAAGTCATGCCTAGTCATGCCTAGTACCCATGGATTAGCAATTAGGTACCTACTTCAAATTATGTAAAACCACGTGAAAATGATCGTGGAACAAATATAAGTTCATTTGCTGCAGATATTTTAGCTTAAGCAACTTTAGTATTTAGTACAACCTAAATTACTTCAAAGATCACGCAGTGACTGTATAGTCAGTATGGTCGCTACAACATTCTACTACAGATTAGTATTGGCCAACAGAGGCCAATATCAAGTAGCGTGGTATCAAGGTATTAAAATCTACGCGTTATCACATGAACAACGATTAGGACTTATTTTGTACGATGCCTGCCATTGTACATTGTATGTGCCTAGCTCATTCGACAATTTGTGCCACATATCATGCATTTATGGATGATATGTTTGTACAGTTACTATATTTAGATGTAGACAGTACTTATAGGATTTTTACATATCAGTGCTACTGATTCTTAAATTGAAAAAAAGTTCCATTCCATATTTAGAATAATGGAGATTTATCGTATCTTTACTTTAGTAATCTATTTCTGACTTTTCCTGATAGCAATTGGTTTTAGATTTTCATTGTTTGTAGATAAACTGGGCATTGGAAGAGGATTTAGGATTCAATTGCCTAGTTATGCTAATAAATGATTCGTTCAAATCCTCTCTCAGTTTATTACAATCAGTTATTGTATTAATTCTTGAAGGATTGTCGATTATTTGCTGTTGTTACACTTTCCTCTGTGCTACATAGGTATACAAGACTCGTAGTATTAACGGCAGGGGTTTTATTCATTCGTTTAATATTTGGGTGTAAAAATGTATAGCTTTCTGCATAAGTATAGTAATGTAGTATGCTCCCTACATGGCAAATTATATATAGGCTACAGTATGATTTGAATTGTACCACTAAATACATAAATTGAATCGGTTGTATTTTTTTCTATTTTCCTGGCTTAATCCGTGCTTAGCACAAACAAACTGATAACAGTGATACCAATAAACTGCCTATACTTTAATAAAATGCACTGATCCCGTTACTCCCAAATGTTGTAGACTAAGTTTGAATAGAGAGCCTTCCTTATGGCTTTCGCCCTTTCGGCTTTGCTGCAATTAACATATGGAATGAGTCATCACAACTAATTCGGCATTTTCAGATAAATCATTTCAAAGAATTATGTTCCTAATAAAACGAGACCTTACATGCATAGTATGGTTTATTAGTGATAAGTGAATTGTGTTTTAACTGGATCTGGCTGAAGTTTAGTGCACTGTTAATCTAGGATTGCCCATGTTACTATATCCTATGCATATATTATTATGTCCTTAAAACCATACTATTTATAAAGCTAAGTATAGTAGTATCTGTACTGTGGTAGAGATTTTACTACTGATACTTGCACTTTGATACATTACTTAAAGTGTCCAATTACTATTTACTTTCAATGTTCAATAATATTTTAAGCCATTGTGGTAGTGTTTGCTTAATAATGCCATTTGTTGTTCTCTTTCGTAATTAACTCGGCTGGGTGTCTTGGATTTTATTGAACCGTACATAGTCTGCAAAAGGACTTTTAGGATTAACCTTTGCCCTCCTCCTTGTAAGTGTTGTGAAATTCTAATTTTATGTAACTATCTGAGTAGTAATCTGTTTCATATGGTTTCAAGTGTCACACTTGTAGACTTGAAGGCTTTGACAGATTTATTGAAGGTGTTTTAGGTTATTCAGCCCTTGTGCAGATTTATGAGTAGTTTTCCACCTCAAATTGATCCTTTTATTACGAGGGATTTCTAGAAAATATGACAAATTATTGGTTTCCACATTTGTCATGGGACATCCAGTATGAAAACAGAAAACCCATAATTTGGTTTATTTATTGTAGTGGAAGCCTAGTTGAAGTATTATGTAGGTAGTTATACAACCCAGCAATTAATAGTTTAGTGCTCATGATCATGTATATGTACATTCATTTTGGCATGAGTCATCTGGACTCATTATTCATTAATGTGTCGACGTGGAAAATCTTTTTATGTTCCTTTTCTCTGAACTGTCATGCGAAAGTCATACTACACATTTTTGCAGATACACTGCGAGATGAGTAAACTCTGGAGTAAACGTGGCTGTTGTACGACATTTTGGACTTTGTAAATGCTAATGCTCGCTAGGCCTTTTAACTACTATACTTATATGCTTGCTGTTATGAATGTTATGTAAGTCGAAAAGTCCTATAAGTGTAAACTGTGAATTGAGCGGTAAAATGCCTGAATCTGACTACCTGACTCATCCATCTATGCTTGGCATGAGTTTACATAAATGAGTTTACCCATAGCTACATGTCGACATTAAAATGAGGTTACTACCTTTGGTAATGGTAGTAGAATCCGTGTAAATACATAAAAATAATGGGCTTAAATACATTCACACAGAGGCTACACAAATACCTAAGTAGTAAATCATAATTGAAGTACTTACAGACTGAATATGAAAATATGGTAAAACGCTTAAGCAAATTTTGTGGAAATATGTGGGAGATTGGGAAAACACATTTAATAATGTTTGCACAGGTATCGGTCATTCTCTTGAATCTGTTTCAAATCATATTACAAAAATGTATGAATATAGACTAGAATTTTGAATTTTTATTGATAGATGTGAGTTGGTCGACCTCTATTTGGTTAGTCTAGTGCAGACAGATGTGTTCCATTCCATATTCCCTCCGAAGCGAAATCCAGGGCTGCCTATCTTGAGAAATATTTAAGCATGCTGAGCTAAGGTAGGCGATAAGCTGCCTTCTTTTCAGAGTGCGTCTGAAATGAGCTAAAGATTAGCGTCTGTCTACGATGCATTCGCGATTCGTAAAGTATGCAGACATGCTCTCTTGAGTTTATAAGTTCTCATGAATCGAGTGTTAGGTGTCTGGCTGTATTCTCGTGTGGGATCCTCCGACCAACCCGCCAAAACTACTTTTATTGAGACTCCAGAGCCAGCAGAGCATCTGTCTGTAGTATGTGCATCCATCCGTCCATCCGTAGGAGATGAAAAGAGCCAGAGATTAATTCCCATTCCTTATTATTCTGTGACGTAACAGAAAAAAGGCGAGATAACCTGTTTCACAAAGGCATATCTGTGCCATGTAGCAAAAAATCTCATGCAGTATCAAGGAGACAGGGAACGAATTCTTCTTCGCAGCTTCAATGTGTGGTTGACCGGTTGAAGGACACCGTGAGTTGCTTGTAGTTCACTCAGGTATTTTGTATGCATTGTGGGATAGGATAGTCTTGGGAATCTAGTCTTACCTAAAAGTCAAGGTAAGTTTCATCACCAAATCTAAAGCAAACGAGATATCCAGCACAATCAACTTACTAGTGTGGCTTTCCTTCGCATTAAATTCCACTTTATCCATAAAGTCATTTGCCATATACACGGATGCTAATTCAGATAGTATATAATTAGCCAGTTCATACTATTGATGCTATACTACTATGATTTACTAACGTGTATCTAATCACATCATCTTCTATGTAACCTTACAAATAAATAAAGCTGAATTTTAATATCTTGTTTATGTTTCATTGTTTGATCTTGATACATGGCGGAACAAAAGATTTTTATAGTTCACTATATAAAGCCATGAAAAAACTGCAGCACTAAGAGAGTAATAAAAGCGTCTTGAATAAACGCAGGCGTTTTCGTTATAGTGCATGTGAAATTACACATTGTACTGGGCACTAAGGTATCGACGTACTTTACCTATTACCTTGTAATTTGGAGCTGTTATTAAAACTAGGCTCGCCTTTATCTGCATTTGAACATGACTCCTCTATGTAAAAGCGTTATAGGCGGATTGATAATATTATTTTTTGCATATGTACTATAGTAGGTATATATGGGTAGGATGTACACTGTACTACTATTATTACCTGTATTACTACGAGTATTAAAGTAAGGTCGAAGAAGTCAGTGTCCGTGAGAAGATTCTTAGTGCGTTGTGGGATGGAGGGATCGGAATTTATTTGCATTACATTCAATGGACATGGAGAAAATAGCTGGGAGCGGTGCAACAGCCAGAGCACACGTTGGAGTTAGTTTCTTAGTAGTTGAGCAATTTATAGTTGTTGTTGTTTGCGTCTTAGGTTTGACTCTACTAGTAAAGTAACCTTAAGAAAGCAGTTGAGCGGGCATTTCTCTCTCCTCGTGTTTGGCGTTAGCGTTTGCAGTCTCTATAGCTAAACAAGACAAGCGGTCACAGACTCGACAACTGCGAAGTTAAGCCTCTGTTTCAGGTCTCAGGGATCTATAGCATATGTATACAAATAAATAAAGTACAAAGTAAGCAATACAACAGTAAATACATGTACATTCTATGTACTTTTACTATTTCTCAACGTATAAACGTGCATCAACTGTTTTCAAATAGTATTGACTAGGTTAAACTTTGCTATGCACTTCTGTAACCACTATAGTGTAAGAGTAATATTGTGTGTGTGTATGACCACTACTATGTACTATAACACTACCAGAATAGTACAGAAATAACTATACAAATATTATACGTAGCATACCTGCTGTAGATTAGAGTGCCACGCCACGCTAACTACACAGACACTAGTAATACGTGGTAACACTCTGCCATATACAACTCTAGATAATCCTTATAGAGCCAACGGGCGAAGTGGAAGGAAGAATGATGAGATGAATGAGCTCAAGTAAAAACTCTAGCCAAAGTCAATGGTACCAACTTACGACGCAAATAAAAGAGATCTTGAGTTGGTTGAGCAAGTCAAGGCAGTGCAATACAAACACATAAAGAGATATGTCTGCCTCGTCCTATAGCAGCCTCTACAGACCTTTAGTGATGCAAAACTTTTTGCTGGAAGCCATAAGCCATTTCCTCACATCTCCCTATCACCAACGCTCCATGCTGCTGTAGCCATTTTCCTGGAATCTATATTGACGACATCATGGACAGAATGTTTTTTCGCAGGCACTACGTGTATTACTACGTAGGCATAAATCTGTTGATAAATTCTTAGAATGCTCCATCGAATGTACAAATAAATTGTGTTTGTTATGAAATCTGAATTTCATTTAGAAATTGAAGGTTGTGACGATGTTTTACTTCTCATGTTTCCGTTTATTCCATTTTATCTGAAAATATTTGCATTTGCAAAAAAGTTGTTTTGATCCGCTGGGACTGGGAGTATTCTTTACCTATAGATGATCAAAGCGACGGTGTATCGCTTCCATCGCCTACCAAAATTTACCCCGCCTAGCGGGACGCTTTAGCTTTTACGAATTGCCACGAAACTGGCTAGCACAAGGAAAA
>JABASH010000367.1:0-42783 GCA_019776445.1 Tomocerus maximus
GGGAGGTTTTCTACCGGGAGGTTTTCTACCGGGAGGTAGTCGGGCAGGGAGGTTTTCTACCCGGGAGGTATTAGGGTAGAATCCCTCTCATCAATACTGATTTTTTACATTTTTTCCCACTGTAAGAATTGATTTCATAATTAATTTATACTTTTTCATGACTTAATATTTAGAAAATGACTGTAAATTCCATATGGCGGACTGTTTTATGCGGCATTGTCTTTAAGAACCTTTAATAAAATTGACAGTGATTCTTGTCTAACTGAAATGTATTGATTTTTGCATATGAAGAGAGGTCGAGTCCCGTTGCATCTGCAATCTTTTTTATTGTAAACAAATTTATAGGTAGGTTGGTAGTAGATGTCAGAGCATATCTATTAACAAATAGCTTACAAAGTAGTTGCCTTTTATGTATTAATTTCAGTTATTAGGTGCGTAAACCGTATTAATTTATTGTAGTTGTAATAGCAGTTGCCTAGTATTGTATCCTACATGATTAGTGAATTAGAATAGGACATCAGTCATTAACAGGCCTGTGGCGTCTAGAGAAATGTCATAAATCCGGCATAGGTAAGGGAGTATATGGATGTGGAGTGATGTGAATGTGTCAAGAAACGAGTTTTGTCGAGCTAGGAGGACTGATGGACTCTCTTTTCTGTAGCATATGTGTAATGTCGCATTAAACGTCGGATTAAATCATTTGGAATGGCATAGTACCGTAACACTATCAATGGCATCCTGCAAACAAATGACAGCACTCTATTTTCTCACGAAAATCAGGAAAACTCTTATAGCCAATTTTTGGTAAGGTCAGGTGTTACATATTTGTAGGTAAGTACTATATACACGCATCCTATTTACTACGCTACATGGAGAACTTTCTTACAAACGTAGAGCAACTAATAGCCATCACCCCATTTTTTATTTCGCATAGAGTATTAACATTCCAATCCAAAACTGTGGTCAGTCCCGCAACCTTATAATGACTTAATGTGACATTTTTCAATCGCTTTACCTTTATTTACTTAGTGTATCGAAGAGTAGGTAAAAGTAAATACCGTTCATAAGAAACTTTCAGCAATAAATAGACTATACTATGTACATTCATTTTTAAGGTTTGGCAAAAATCCAGTTGAGGTGACAAGACTATGCTACGCCAGACAAACCATACAAGGCTCAAGTACTTCAACTGTTACGTACCACACTCCTAAAACTCTCACCTATCCGTTTTCCATTATTACATTATGGTAATGGTAAATATTGTAATGGCAGAGTAGGAGTACCGGAATATAGAATGTTCAATAATCCTTTGCATCCCTGTCGCTTTTGTCTTTGTTTTCTGCTCAAGACGTTTTGCATGAGTGCTAAATGCATATGCATTCTGGTGTAGGTACTTCATTTGCATTGCTATTACTACTTAAGTAAATATAATTATCTACGTGTGAAGCATAACTACTCATTTTCCATACTTGGCACATTACACTTTTTAAAACTTCTATAATTTATTTACAAATTATCAGATTATTGGCAACTGCACTGCTGTAGTAATTGGAAACGGTTTACACGTGGCCTATAAAAATTCAAATCAGAAAGATTCATGAAAAATTGAGGATCGGATTTGAATATTTATAATTATTTATTATCCGTTTTTTGTTACTATTTCAATTTATATTCCAACACATTGGGAAATAATAGTTGAACCCTTTGGAATGACATTATAAGAGAGCGGGAAAAATTCATGGCCTGGTGATTGTCATTTTTACTTGCTACATGGGGAGTTAACGAGCCATAGTTGTCACTCGCGACTTGAAAAGCCAAGTAGATGATTGTCTCAACTGAACAACATTGTAAATATAGTAAGTACCTACGTGAAATACTAGCGATACTGGTAGCGGTAATATGGATAGGTACTTTGACGAGCTACGGTTTATTTTATTTATGTTTGTAGTCTGCTTCTATATAGTTAGATTACAATTTGTCAGATTTTTATATGTAGGATTTTATAAAAACAAAAATGCTGTCAATAATTCAGGTGGGAAGGCTCTATTAGTGATTAGCATGGAACAAAAATTGGATAGCAGTAACGGTGACGAAATCTTATCGCTAGAAAAAAACGACATGCGATTCAACTATAGCCTATCTCGTGTTATCGTGTTTGTACTTTTAGATTCTAAACTACATACATAAGGTACATGCTACAAGGCAGATTGCTTTATCTGGTTGAAACATAATATTGAGATCAATGGCTACGTTATTTGATGTAATGACGTTGTAACTATCTCTCATGTGAGATGAAATTGTAGTAATAATATTATGGTATAGTTATGAATGACTGTAAATAAGAGAATAAAGCAAAGTAATTTGGCATAAAGATGACCTATGTAGTTTAAATGACTTTTGAGTAAATTAGTGTTCAGGGTGGTTGGAGGATGTTTCTGTCTCATCTCTGTCTCACTCGTGTAGAGTGGAGTCAGTTTATTTGGCTTGATCATCTCCGAGGATTGTTTCAACCCTTTCATTTGATATTTTCAGCAGGTTTTCTGCTGCCTTTTGTTTTCTTGACTTGTTTCATTCGGGTCTGGTTTTGTATCAGTCAGTACTGTATTACTAGAGCAGGATACCAGTTCTGTTTAGTTTTCAGTTGTATGTAATTGTGGTCTGTCTTCTCTTGTTTTCGCTAATACATTTTTGCTAATATCCTTAGTTGGCAACAACATGGCAGGTTAGTTATATGATGCTATTATGCTTTACATAATGTGGCTGAGTGACTGAGTTAGTGAAGTTGAGTTGCATGCAGACTCTATTAATGCGGGTCACGGGGCTCTCAAATTCTTGCTTGGAAATTTTTTAGCTTTCAAGAATGCATCCGCATTTCTATTCTATGATCTTGTCTTTTGAGTAAGTACGTCATATAATATAACTCTGGGTTCGCATTAGGTATGTTTTTATTACAACTTGTAGTTCCACCACGATATGTTAAAGTTGCTGTGTATTTCGCTGTGTTGAGGGATGCCAATAATGCCAATAGCAGCCATGCCACACTAGATCAGCATCAGACGACCAGGTCTCATTCACTTAATACTAAAAGTCAAGTCAGCAGTAATCATCTTCAGTTCATTCTGCATTGTAATCAAATCTTCTCACTCGTCAGTTGTAAAACATTGATGCATAAAATTATCCTGAGTAGCTTTCATAGCAAGAATCATGAACACTGCTATTGAGAGCCAACTAAACTACATAACTATTGTATAACTAAGTAATTCAACCTTTTCCATGTACCTTATAATATATTCAAGCCATAAGACCTTACATTGAATATTACTGTGTATTGTGTACCTTTGCCATAGAGTCGCATCATTGTCTGCTTTGTATACCATTTTTTATCATAGACTCACTGTTATCTCTTTCCATTTATTATCTATAGCAAATCTTTACTAAATAGAAGTTTAGATTCTCTTAAAATTAAACAGCTATTCAACTTAAGTCGTCAGATGACTGCATAAATTATTTCAGATTCACTGTTATTCCCACATGAATCTGCAAAGTTCTAGTGCTTGAAAGGATACTACTATCTTGTCAAATTATGCATATGTGTAGAAAGTAGCATTCAATCCAGTTCTGACAGACTGCAGTATTATTAGGTACATTATGTAAAGTGCATCTCTATTTAAAACAGTTTTATAGCAATCTACACGTAAATTAAACTGTGGCCAGTAAGTTATCTATTGTGGCTCTTCTATTAACTCGGAAGTGAAAACACAATAAGATGTGATCCAAGAGGTCAGTCTATATCAATCATTATTTATAAGACATGTACGTTAACCTCGTAGATAATTGACCTGTCCGGTCGTGTGCATATTTATTTTTGGTTCCTACCAATTTACAGTATCACACTGAAGATGTTTTGTTGGTAAAATCTCATAAAATATTATAGGAAATAAATACGCTAGAGTAAATGAATCCAGTTCTTTCTGACTTCCTCTATAAATTGCTATTAACATAGATATGTATCTACTCTCATTATTGCTGTATCAGATAGTGATAGTAATGACTCTACTGGTCAAGCTCCGAATATGTGAATCACAGACTAGAAAAGTAAATAGAAACAAAGAGTTGTCTATTTCTAACAAATGACGCCAGTAAATACGGTAATTGGCGTAGTCAAAAAAGTCTGCGAATAGTTCAGTTACTTTCACTACTAGTTCAACGATGTGCATTACCTGTTTAACTGTAATTGGATCAACTCTAAATCAAAAACTAAACTTCCGTGAAAGGTTCCGCTGGAAATCCTACACGAGAAAATCCAAGTTTTTCCTGCTAAGTGGGTTCCCACACTCCTAACTTCAAAGCAACTATTTAATCAGGATGGTCAGCTCAGCACGTTTTTTAGCTTTCACACATTTACCTTTATACCTATGTACATTAGAGGATTTGCAATAAACACCCTATTTTTACACATACCTCTTTCTGTGGTCAAGTTGTAAAAATATAATTACACACCATATTAACGACATTAAGGAGACTATCAATAGACCATCTTGAGACTCCTAATAGTATAGTTAGCCAGCGTGACCAAAGTTCCTCATTGTTATACTACAACCATATTTTATGTTGAACTTTACTCAATAAATATTTTACGACACGAAACGTGACGTGATGAGAAGTAAGCTAACTAGAATGTTCCGTTTAAGTCTTAACAATAGTTGTAAAATCGAGTGTACTATATCGCAAGTATACATCCATAGAACCACATCAAGTAATTAACGTGCGCTGTGCTCAAAATAAAAAACTCGCTCGAGATTTATTTTATTGTGATTACAGGCATCAGTTAGAATTGAATATAACTACGTTTCATTTCGACATAATAGTCAGTAATAGGTACATCCTGCCCTTGCCTCACTTTTCTATGTGATCCTTTACCTACTACATATTAAAAGAGTTGGGCACGAGAAACTATTACAGCGAAACTGTCAGTCTATACCAAGTAAGAGTCAAATTAAACTTTTTTGTCTATTTTCATATCGTTCTAATTTTGCATTTTAAAAATTGACAAAAATTTACAGTTCTGTAAAAAATTGCAGAATAACCGCTTAGAATAGAAAACAAATGTGGAGAGTAAACAATATGGTGGTAAAACTAATTGCCGCAACTTGAAGGAATTTAAGTAGTAAAATGATAACTGCTTATGAGTCAGGTTAGGAATGCTTTTATTGCTGCTGTCGTTCCCAACTTTACTAACTTAGACAATACTAAAGGCATAGGTGCACTATCTAACTATAAAACCTAGTATACAGTACAGTGTTACGTGCAAACACGGGTTTGTGTATAAAGTCGAGCTTAACTAAGTAAAGACAGCATTTATTCCGGACTTCTGGTGGGGGACAAAAAATAATTAATCGCACATTTAAATGGAAATAATAATATGCACGTAGCTGCAAAAGAGCACTCATAATCCGTGTCGAAAATTATTATTATGGTAGATATGACATGAGCATGTCGAAAAGCGTTGGTAATGTGTTAAGTTGCTTTGCTGGCAGTTTGGTAGCATAAACATTGGTGACCTTTAATTTTTAAGAGGGCTTTCACTGCTCACATGCAAGTTCATTGTATTCACAAGTTTGTCAATCCATTTAATAATTCCCTGTGAAGATAGCATTTAAGAAGCACTGGACTGTAGTTGGTTGCTACTTATCAGTTCTTCTACTTGCCATTTATATGAATCGTAATTACATAAAAAGGATTAACGCAAATGTCTTTTAAGTCTTCTTCTGTCTCGTTATGTAATATGACACGCCGAATTATTGTTGGAGCTGTATTTTTATGCGAACGTCAAATTAGAAATGATTATCGTTTGATTTATCACCGAGTATTATGATCTCTTTATATGATAGGTGATGGTGAGCATGAAACAATCAAATGAATTACAAAAGGAGTGTTAAATATATTTTTATACTTTTGGTTTATTGAACAGTATAAATATTTCAGGTTTATTACGAAGACCGCAATCACAATGCGGTCAACGCAGTTGGCATGTCGTAATTGTCAAACGCGCTCCACACTTACAAATCATGTTTTATTATGAGTACAAAATTGTTCATTAAAAATCTATGGTATCTGCTGAGCTGCATACAACGAGACACTACTACTTAATACATCAATTCTTCGGGCTATCATTTTTAATTAAGAATTTATTAGGTAGGCACGTAACTTGGTGGAATGAATGGGAGTACCTATATAGATACATTAACATTTAGTTTGACATCTGCATACTGCTAATGGTATTGAATTTACTGAGTGGTCCACTTTCACGCACGTTCTGGTTCCTCACCCAATACGCTTAAAACTTGCTTGCACTTAAATATCCACTCCAGTATAATACACTCAGGTAAAATTATATAATATTAGTTCGAATAAAAGTTTATTTTACTCTATAATTACTCTTAGGTACAAAAATTTAACAATTTCAACGTTAGTAGGTTGTTTTACATCAAAGTTGTACTAGAGAGAGACCCCAATACAATAACAATAACTCAATACTACATCGAGTATTTGTATCAGCACTACAATTTTCAATAAATAATAAATACTGTAATAAATAACAATAACAAAATATTAAAAGTGTTTTCAGCCACAGGACTATCTAATTGCATAATGTTTCGTACAAATGGACATTACATACATACATCACATATACTATCTGTAAAATGTACAAAAACCCTCTTCATGCTACACTTTTTCCCATTTCCTCCACTTGGCTCTGCGTGGATCCAATTTATTTTACTTACATAAGTATATAGTGTCGTTTGCCTTTCTGTCCTGCTTACCAATAGGAAAAATGATCCCACCGTTACATGTTTAAACTATACCAAGCACAGAATTTTATTACTGTTATGGCATTTACTTTACAAATGATTACGTATAGGTACTTATACTAACCATTAGTATGAATATTGTAAGAAATGAAATAAAACGAAAGATTCCATTTCCTCATTTCTAACACCCACATCACACAATACAAATACATAACATCATGGCAATAAAATTCACATTGTGAGAAAGAGGAGGATTCGCAACTTTATAAATTTGTTTAATCTGTTTCAATATGTACCTATACACCAAATTGCTCTGCCTTGCCTTAGATAGCTGATTAGGATGACAAGACAAAAGGATGTCGGAGTCAGAATATCTAATATATTGTTCGTTTCCTTAGACTGGTTTTATTAATGCCAACTAATCCAGCCAATGCACCATAGAGTAAGTCGTCGGATGGTCAGTCGCACAAAAACATCAGAATAACACCATGATGTATCACAAAAGACTTGCCTTCGTCTAGCCTGTAATTTTCTCGACAGATTATTATAACGTTTTCAGAATTATTTAATAAACCCATTCCTGTAGAACTTGAGACAACAGCTTAAACAGCTTAGCTGCAGATACTATTCCTACATATAATCAACTATCTAAACAAAATCCTGTCTTAGTATAAACGTGTGCATAAGTATTATGCAAAAATATGCAGATTAACAATGGGGTGGCAATCCGGGGACATGATTTGATGCTTAGTATTAAGATACTTATAATTTTCTTTGGGACTTTACTGCATAATCTACAATTAACTAATAATCAAAGTGACAAGTAGTATTTTTGAAATAAAATTTGAGTAATTTCGAGCTATGGCTTCAGAAATGTTTGGTTCACTATACGTCTATGTACGTCGTGTAATAGTACATGTTGACTAATTGTTTAAAATCTCACAAAGTTTTATAGGAAAGGGTTTAAAAATGATTTCTTAATTCGTTCTATTCTATCTGTATTTGTGTCATTTCCTTTAGTATTGCTCTCTGATGGTTAATTTGAAATAGTGCAGACTGCATGCTCTGAATTTTTTTCATATTCGATTTCCAACTAAGTAGATTATAAACAAGGTTTAAAAAGTCTAGAAGCTGTTTATTGGCAAAATCTCACTTTGTAGACCGAAATTTAACAATGCTCCGGTTATTAAGTGGTGAAGCAAATCCTTGTTGGGTATGTTTAAAATAATGGAAATGTGAACATACGAATTAAGTATGCGAACATTATGGGTAACTTCAACAAAAAAGATTTGCATAGGGACTTGTGCCTGAGATTTTTAAAAGGGAAACAATTTAATTGCATGCAGAGTTGAAACAAGAACTAAGTCTTCTATTGTATGGTACGAACAGTAGATATTTATTTAGTTTTGTTTATGTAATTTTTGGAGCAATGACACAACACAAACAGTAGGAATTCATTTCACTAGCGCGGAATAGGAGATGAAAAAGTGAGCTTCGCCGCAAAACTTAAGCCATCAGCTAATAAGAGCAAACAAACGAAAATGCAAAACTGAAACATATTATTATGCATTAGGATTGTATGGGTTGTAGAGTTTCGTTTTGTTTGTGAAGACAGAGTGACGAACGGATTCATTCATTTCATTCTCCGTAACTACAAATTCGCGAATTTTTGTGCGGAAAAGTCAATCTATGAGTAGGTATGTACGTAAGTACAGAACGAAATGTTCTCAAGAGCAAGACAAGGCATGAAATAGTAGAACCGGTTCCCAAACAATGTGAGTAGTTGGTCTCCAGACCGTGACCTCCCTATAATGTTTAGAGTGCAAGGAAACGACAATATCGCTAAGGCAGAGCAAAAGGACTTATTGTTGAGTAAATGATTTCATTTTTAATCTCTATTGTGTACAAGTATGTAGGATGTCGCAGTTTAACTAATATTAAAGCTGATAGTGAATTGAACAGATACGATGCGATCTAGTATAGTCACTCACAAATTCCACATATTTCCACATTTTGTTATGGCATTGAATTGCATATCCTAGACAGTTCATCATACCATAATATTATTAATTATATCTATCGCGTGTATTACCTCAAAATGACAACAAAGACTCACAGACACAAACTCCCATGCAAAACAACAACAATGGAGCCAAAGCATACTCACTATTAGCATTTTTGAGAAAAGTTACGCTATGACAATTAAAGGATGAGCCTACATAGACTACGATGAGAATGCTGACTATACATGTGCTAAAACTATTAAAGATACTATTTACCCACCTGAAAACACCTGACAGATAACTGACAGTCTTATAGCTTTACTACCACGACCACACCACCTACAACTTACCAACTATCTACCAACAGCCCCAGAACCCAGAGAGTGAGAGTGTAATAGAATAAAGTGCACGCATCCAAATATCTAGCAGTATATAGTTCAGATGCAAATCCTGCCAAATAATATACGCATACACATAAGAGCAAAAGAGCCAGTACACCTGCAAAGAATGAGAATGCTACAGCGTGGAGTTGTATTTATGTGGCTAGTAGTCTAAGGTATCTTGTCTGTATACAACAATCTTAAAATTAGGAATTCGCAACTGTATGGGGACAATGTAGGTAGTGAAATGCCATGAGATTGAGAAGAACTCATAGAATCATGAACTTCTCCTGTCCTGCTGCTCTTTGCATTCATCCAAGATCTTTTGTGACTGCATCTGATGCAGTTACTGGAAAGACTCCTCAATCCAAGCTACATGTCATTACCTACACATTCATACGTATCATTACACATATTCTAGTCCTCCTCTGCATCCAACACTAGAAGTTACATTTGGCAATCTAGTAGTCGAATGGGAAAACATTCATGTAAATAGGAAAAACAGAGA
The DNA here is from genome assembly GCA_019776445.1 of Tomocerus maximus. NCBI lineage: Eukaryota > Metazoa > Arthropoda > Collembola > Entomobryomorpha > Tomoceridae > Tomocerus > Tomocerus maximus. Next base: position 9,704 of record JABASH010000367.1, read on the forward strand.
AGACAGTCTGCCCATGGCACCATCACCGTATATATTATACCTTCTACATTGATCGACTACTTAATACGTACTTAAATAGGTACTCAGAGTATTGTCACTACTTCACTTGTACAGCCTTACAAATTGCGTTACATAATTGCGATATTTTAGGGAGTCTAACCTGCATTAGCAATCCAACTGGATACAACGAAACTGAATGAGAATTTTCTTTCATGTACGGGATGACTTAAATAAGTGAAATGTGGAGGTGTGTAGGCAAGAAATGCGGTCCTCTCAAAACAAACCCGTCCACGACTAATCGCTTGAAAACAATGCTCTCATGCTTGAGTTAGAGAGTGACTGAAATAGTTAACATAGTAGCTAGAATAGCTAAGTATCCACCGAGTGTTTAGTGCAACTTAGTGGCTGATGAGACTGAATTTGAGTGAAGATGTGATGAGCGAGCTGGTGTAGCGACCCCGGAAGAGAACACGAAGGGTCATAGCCCATGACAAATCTTTGTATTTAGTATTGATACTACTTACGTACATGGACTAATATTATGCATGGTATCTACTCCGCAAATTACATCCAGATGGGTACAATCTCCAATTACATCTACCTGATTTACTCAGAATTAGTTCAGTTGTCACGTAAGTAGGGAGACAGGCTACTTGTGCCTACTACAATTATTTATGTTCTGTCCTTACTAGGACAAGACCTGTTGCTTATATTCAATCGCAAGTGTAATGCAATTTGTAAGAGCTGCATGTACTACCTACATGGAGATTATTATCCGATTGCTGTGAATGCTAAGTAGGTATCTACCTTTTATTAATAAACGCCGTATTTACATACTTAATTGGCTTCCATACTGAACGGATACTACAATTGTGTTTACTTAAGTAAAAAAGTAATATTAGTTAGTGTACATTCACAGATACCTCTTCTATAGATTGAATACAACGTAGACATGGCAAACTCTATGGTTTTATGGGAAAATATCAGTTTGCTCCTATCTGATGACGGGAAAAGGAAAAATTAATTAGAATCATACTAAGTACTACCTTTATTGTATGCACTAACCTAACATCACCATAAATCTAATACCTACCTACAATATGCATAATTAGAATCTATTTATCTATTACGATAATATGTACAAATACCTAGTTAAAAATGTCCTACATGCCATAGCATGAATAATGTGCACACTATACATAATGATGATGAATTGAGATTTACTTATCCACATTCGAGTGTACCTCCTTATACATAATATGCAATGCACGTACTTTGTCTCATCTGCCCCTGCGGAATATTTCCCATGCTACATACTTCTTCGTCTAGTACATGTAAATACAGTAGCAAAACTAATAAACGCAGTAGTCCGCAGAAAAGTTCACCAGTAGTAAGTAGTAAATCCTAATCGTTACTCATGATTCAAGGGGAGGTATGTCGTCGTGTCGTTCTGAACATTCATTTTATAGTTATACGTAGTATAGGTAATTGGTCTGTAGGCACTATAGTCATATTTTATTGCACACTAGACTACTCACTACTCGATTATTAGTACCTACGCTCCTTATGTAATAAATAGTAAAACTAGAGGACAACAGTAAACAGGCGACCATATCTAATGTTAATACTTTATCATGTCTCCATATATGTAGACTACAAACTATATACTTACCAACAACGACAGTCCTTACAGACATTACAGTTCTACTCATCATGAGAGTCTTGGCAAGCTTGGCATATCGCTACTGACCTGCTGTAGGAATTTCCGTGAGAATTGTTGTTGGTGGGCTACTGTTTGTGCTGCAGTGGGATAAAAGTAATGATGTTGAAGTGGACTAGTTGCGGCTGCAGCAGCCAGCGACTGATCTTTTGACACGAATCTCTTCCTTCTCCACAAATACAGCCAGGCGAAGATCATCGCCACCTGAACCATAAGGAGGACAGAGCCGCAGAGCAAAAGTCCCATGGTGTTCAGACATGTTCCCGCCACTGAGCGTGATGTTGTCACGACATTGTCCTCCGCATTCTCCGAATCCTCTTCCACCTTCTGCCCGTTTTCGTCGAACTTGAACCGATCCGCGATTCTGATACTGTTGATCACCAAGAGATTCTCTGGAGTTCCTCCCACATCCGGTTGGGCAGTTGTGGTGGATACCAGGGATCCTTCAGGGGCAGTGGGCCAGCTGCGACGACGTCTGCGTCCGTAGGAGTTGGCTTGGAATTGACCGCCAGTGGAGGGGTCTGAAGGCACTGAACAGTCGGCGGGTTGGCACGAAGGGAGGCAAGGGGTCACCAGAGCCTGGAACTGCACCACTTCGGACGTGGGGAATTTAAAGGCCTCAAACGGAGCCTGGAGGATCTTGCCGCTGTTGTTATGCTGGGAGACAGAGCCCATGATGGATGGATCCGTGGGGCATCCTCTCGAGTCAATTAAAACGATTTCCGCACCGTCTGTACCGTCCATGGCGATTAGCTCTCGCACAAATATTTCATAGGGACTGCTGGCATCCACGATCTCGAAGCGCAGAGACAGGGGATCTCCAACCTTCATAAAGTACAAACAACTCCAATTTTAAATTTCTTTCATCTCACTCATCTACCCTACAAATTCTTTATCAAGATGACGTATGACAGGCAGGGAAGTAAAATATTTCCAAACACTCTGCTCACACCACAACAATTACTCCTATTTACACCCTCCGGACATGGACACAGTAATTTCGGCTTGACTTCTGCTCTGCTCCTCATTCTATCTCACTTACCAAATAATAATTCCTGTCCTCCATTCTCATTATACAGAAACTGGCAGGAATGCATAGGCACTCACCCCTCACTTTAATGAATATTATTAGACCAAGATTATATGTTCATAGAGCAAGAAGCTAAAAAATTGTATTGCTGCATCAAAATAAGAATGTCTGTATTTAAGTATTCTTTGACATGGGAGAATATTATTATGGCAGGAGGTAATAATTAGACACCGGTACTATTGTCACGTGGTAGGTATCTATATTTAAACAATATTACGGATCAACTCCTACAGCTCAGTTTGTACTATTATGTAATGGCGTGTCAACAGCCACTTGATTCCTAAATGTCCTAAACTTCCTGAGTCATGCAGTTTCTTCAGATATCTACTATTATACTGTTATGATACCATCACCAAAATCCTATTCACCTTACTATGTAAGCGGAGCAGCTAATTATCTCCTCTGCCTCTCTTCCAAACCATCACTAAAAAATTTATGTACTCTTCGTGTCATAATCCCACATCCTTACACGTCTTTATGCAATAAACCATTTAGTAAAAAGTATAAGTCAAACTAACTTTTAGTAATACTATGCTAAACTACTAAGTAATCCTATACTGTAAATATTTATTGCTACCATTTCGTTATAATACGCATGCTATGTACATAGCAATAATATTTTACACTTAGTTAAACTACCGACTTCAATGCTAATAGTCTATGGTGTCATGTCCACCTGCCATAGCTTAATTAACATTTCTTCGGCTGACTAACAATTATCTATAACTTTATTATCTATCGTATTATTTGGATTTTTACTTTGGTGTTTTTACCATTAAAAACAGAAAATTCGTATTTTTTAGTGAAATGGTTATATAATGTTATGCAGGATATTTGAACTCTCAGGACATATGCATCCGTCCTAGGCTTTTGTATTTTCAAAGGTCACAATTGTCAATTTTATTGAACATGGCTTCATTTAAAATATTTCGAAACTTGTTAAATGCACTTTGGTTATCAATTGGTCCTTTTAAATACAGCCACGTTCAATAAAATTGTGATCTTTGTTTCATTGAAAGAAGGATATTTTATAACCAGTGATGTAGAATGAAAGTTTGGTAGGACATAAATAGTTAACCTGAGCAGTAGCAATATCTCCTCCGCCCCTGTTGGTGATTCGCATGGTGACATTAGGCGATGGAACGACAGCGGACTCGCTTCCCATTGATTGTATCTGTCCATTGACTTGTAAATCGATGCTGTGCGCCACGCTGCGATTTTCCAAATGAAAAGAGCACCTGAGGGCAAATCCCAGATCCGAGCTGGTCATGATCTGATCATGATGCTGGAGGACAAGGTCAGCAGCAAAACGGCCGGGCTCTTCCTGTTTGACGCCGCAGGCAGGGTCGGCGTAGAACATGTTCATCTCGAAAGTCATGCTGTTGTTGACATCCAGGATGCAGGAGTTGGGGCGGGAGCGGGAGTAGACTTTTCCGTTGAAGACTTTGTTGGTGGAGAGGAGGGCGACGAGATGGTTGGCTCGGCAGTCCAGGGACACATTGTAGCAAGCCCCGCGTTCCCAGGACACACTGCCGTTCATGATCAGATAAGGCTCTTCCACTTGAGTGACGGTCACTGAGGCGTGATGGCTCAGGCGGCACACGCCTTCGAAATCAAAAGTGTGGCAACGGAACGGAGCGTCCAGACAGAGTTGGCGACATTCTTCAATGCTGCTGACTCCTTCATGCAGAGAATCAACCGTTTTGAGAAGACGGTCTTCGATTTTCTTGAATTCGCACATTTTATTTGGCTCGGACACACACTGACTCTCCATGAAGTCCACATTGGGCTGAGCTACAAAGCGAGATGATTGACTCACGCTATAGCGGTCGATGTCGCTCAAACTGCACTCACTCAAAGATATGTCCCATGTTGCTGATCTGAAAATGGAAAATTGATACAGGCATATTAATACATTTTTTACTGTTAGGCCAAGATAGCTAATGGTAGGACAGTTAAAATACTGATGGCCATCATCACTTGATACTTTGCGAGGTATGACAACTTGTATCAACGGAAAAACTCATTAACAGTTGACTATTCAACTCCAAATAAGGTTCTCTCCCTAATGAGGATGAGTGAGTCTAATGCATTCCACTCAGCAACGATTTGGCTTACTTCTCTTCGCATGGCACTAAAAACGCCAATGAATGAATTTTACGCTGACTCAACTGAAACACTTAAATAGTTATTCATTGTAGAACGCTCTCTTGTCAATTTCAAAGAATCTCACTTCACTGTCTTAACGACTTGACCAAAATATTAACAGCCATTCAACGAGTGGACACTCAATGAGCTTTTCTATTCACAGTGAGAGACAGATTCAGACCGGCACACTGCACTGCCCAACTATAATGCCAAACAACTTAAATGTCTTTACTAACATCCATGTCACTTCAAAATATATTTATCATCCACCAGGGATCATGGCCATTTTTAATAACATTTACTACTACGCTATCGCTACAGCCATTCAATCATTAAATTTTTAGTTTTGACTTAGAACACAAAGTACAGATATGTAGTAGCAAGCTACAATTAAATACGTATTATAGCACTAAATCTTAATTTCCGACTTTTCCTTAAGATTTCTATTAAGACAATCAATGAAGTGCTCATTTATAAAAACACACGTTTTTATTTATAATCAACTGAATCCTACTTTAACTTCTTAGATATAACAGCATAAAATTGGCCAAAGTATCTCCCCTGTGTGTTCGACCATAACAAAATATTTATAAGTAGGTATTTTAGTGCTCCTTCCGATTGTAGCCATTTAGCTATGGATTGATTATAGCCAGTTGTAATTAAATGTTTTTATTCCTAATGCATTTATTTAGCGATGTTGATTTGGCTTTAGTTAGTAAATTGCAGGTTGATTTTAAAGCATTGTCATGAATGTATAATCTTTGACTTCTAATTGGCAGACTGACTGACAGATATTGATGAGATGAGCTGATGCGATGAAAGCAATTAGGTTTTTATGTAAAAGACGTAACGTTGATGTCGTCACGTTGTGTGATTTCCGTTCAATTTGGCCATTAAATGAGATAAGAAGATTAAAGTGTGTTCTGTGTAATGTAATCCCATTTGACACTTATGGCTTAGAGAATTACGTGGTTGATTTGGCACAGAGAATTGTCTGAGTATGTCAGAGTCATGGGAAGTAGAAGAAGAAGAGTGAAGAGGGGCAGAGTGGGAATCGGTCAGTGAGACAGACAGACAGATAGCGAGATGCCTATACAGATAGAGCATCTCCAGTCCAGCAATCGATTATCTCTCTCCAATTGTCCTACTAGTCACTATAGTCAATTATTTCGTGTGAATTTCATTTCAGGATTGGAATTGGACTCTTTTTTGCTCATCACTGCCTCTCTGTTGTTGTTCGAGCATATTATGGATGCGTTCTTAGCAGATGCCGTTATGCACTAAGCGATGAAGCCGCACCCCAACTGCCCCTCGGCATTGTTGGTAAACTATCCCGTTTGGCCTTCTGGCCTTGCTTTATCTTCACAAAAACCATAGATAAAGCCATTGACCACAATAACCTACTAAAGGTGTGGGTTACATTTGCATCTTCTGCATGCACATCCTCGTTGCGTACACTTCGCTTGACTCTGACTGTGCAAGATAAGACGTTCACTTGCTCATCTACCTGACTCTTATCCCTGGACTTGCAAACTTCGTCGTGGATGCACTACCTAGTAATCGCATACTTCTTGGTCACTCATTTCACTCCATATACATACGTCTCATACATACAGATCACATTCTCTTTAGGTACTTTACTATGGAAAACCTCCGAGTTCCCAGTTCCCATGATGTCACAAATTCACATGTGCATGACTCAACAAACTCATAGGTTCAATACCATTGGAACAATAATTGTGTCATTCTCATCTCAACTTTTATTTACATTATTTACTAGGCATAAAGTACGCAGTAAAATTTTAAGTAGTCCTTTTTAATTATTAGTAATAATACGTAAGTATTATAGTAGTATATAGTATTGCAGTGATGCTATTTATTTTAGTTTGTAAATGAGACAAAATATTTCCTTATCGCTACCAAATTAATTTCCAATGTCTCAGTACAGTTAGCATATTTAAAAATATTTTAATAGTGTCCCCCATATTGAGATTATGTTTTGCATGAGCACCATTGTCTCAATTCGCAAGGTACCTGGTGCATTTTCTCATTAGTTTGAATCATCTACAGGATGGGGATTGGGCGATGCTGACTTTACTAGCTCGCTACAGTAAATCTAAACAATTGTATGCACTAAGTCAATTAATAGATTTTGAACAGCGTAGTGTATGTTTACAGATTGCACTGCTGCAAATGCATTGTAGTAAATGAGTAGGAGCTATGTATAGTAATTGAAGATGCACAATTCTTCCGCTAGTGTTCACTGATGCATACGTAATTATTATGTCTAACAATTAGCTGGTAATAATGATTCACTCTAGTAAATTGTATTCACTGCTGAATATTCACCTACTTAATAAACCGTAATAGGGAGAATTCAAAAAATGTTACATAACTCTAACTGTTACAGATGGGTAGTATGTTTTGCTTAGGTAGGTAACTAACTTGAAAACAATTAGCGCATTGTCAGTCAGCATCACAATTATTTCACCTGTCGATTAACAATTCAAATCTCATCTTACAAGTAAGGTAGGTACTAAAGTTATCTAATGTTGGCTAATATTACTGTCTTGACTAACAAACTTGAAGATGCAACAAAAATATGCGCTTACAATGCGTTTTATTCGTTTTATTTGAGATCTCGTGCATAAAGCAATTAAACATGATATTCTAGCAAGAGATGTTACATTGTTAGTATGTGAGGAGTCTTTGGAAAAATTATAGTTCTTACTGTTTCTAATATTATGTTATTAAAGATTTTTATAAATGTTTAGCTAATTGGTTTCAGTGTGGTAAACTTTTACGATTCATTCAGTAAATGAATGTAGCGTGACATAGTAATGCCAGTAAGCGTGGCAAATATTGCAGTGTAATACTAATTGAAATTGTTATCCAAAGATAAATTACCTAACAAGGTTATTGTACATTGTTTGTATTTCTGAGGTAATTTATACAAATAGGAACTGCACAACATACGCGATAGTAACGCAGGCATAACAAGAGAAATGTGGCTTGATAAGCCTTTATACTAAATAGGTACAGAGTAGTTAGTCTGCGGTAGCAACTACTTAAGGTAGTAGCAGTTGGTCTCAATAAGTAATCACAATAAAAATAAGTTATCCTGCATAATTATCTGACGCAGTGTAAACATAGCTACTACTCTGGCTACACAATAGATTATTTAGTAATACTAAGTGTGATAATGATAAGTATGTCTTCAAAATTGTGGTGCTGAGCACACTGCGTAATATATTTATTGAGGGAGGTACACCATTATGTAAATATTGCCTCCAATGCACGTACGTACGTCAATTTGCTTAAATAACTGATCAGTCTGTTATGGTACACTGATCTTGAGTGAGTGAGTGCACGTATTGCTAATCATCGTCTTCTGAGTTAACAGATTGTGATGAGAAACGAAAAGAGGGTCCCAGAAAAGATAAGACGCTAATGCTGCTATTATTTATAAAATGAAGGTTACCTGCATGAAAACTCTCTTTCTTGAACACAGGCGTCCATGCAAGCCATTCTTGAAGGCATTTGCAAAGTTTTCTTGGCTGCGTCCCTCAGAATGAATCCACGAACCAATTCGAAACCCCAAGCACTTCGACAACTCCTGGCACTTGGCAGACACAATTTCTGAGCATACATCGTGAACACTGGGAACTGGGATTTAATCAGTCCATCTGCGATAGAAGGAAAAACAAATTATTATGGAGACTTGATGCATTTGGTTATTATAAACATTTAATAGCAGAAATGTGTCTATGACATAACAAAACAATTAGCCATTAAAAAGTCAAGACAGTCGTCAGCCTCATAAATGCATTTCCTCACTTAATCTTAGCATTACCGTCGATTCACAATTGTGCTAATAAAAGAACGATTGTCTACTTTTATTGTACCTAGCTCTCGTCTGCTGTCTGTGCCCATCTGCAAAAGCATCACATACATTCATACATAGATGCATAACAACAATATCTATAATCTAATGCAGACTAACCTAATAATAAAATTATATTATATAAATCTCCTTTTATATAATATTTAAATAAGACATATGTCACACCAATAATATACTATTATGCTTATGCTATGCTACAGAGACATGGCATTGTTATGACTCTGTCTCATCATCAACAAGTGTTATGTTGTGAGTTTACCCGTTTACCTACATAACACACTTTATTTTATGTTCTACGTCGTGTATGTCCGTATAGGGTGTGAGTGTTAGATAGAGTAGAACATTATCTATTCCTGTAGTAATGTAAGTATTATATGCATACGGGAAACGTAAGTAACATGATCTCACATTGCACACCTACATTTTATACGTTCCCTATTCATGTTCTCATACAAGTGCGTCTTTATTCGATAAATAGTATCTCTGTTGGACTATCGGAAGGGGACATAACAGATATAGATTACGATACTATAAGCATAGGGTTTGTGCTACTATGCGATATCTAATATCTCTTTTGCAATGTCAGACTACGTACCTTCAGGTACAAGCTATGCAAAAGTATTTTGCTCCACTCTGTCAGCTATAGATACATTATTTTTACGCTGACTGCTATGTCTTATGCCATTTCTTGTGGAGTAATCTATGACACAACAACAATTCCTCATCCTCTGCAGGTATCAATATCAAACACAGATTCAATGCCCAAGTCGTATGTGTGCCACCCTTGAGCCAATCTACAACACAACATCTACCAAGAAATCCCACACACAAGACTTAAAACCTCAATTGATGTAGGGATGTATGCAAATGCACCTACATTGTGAGTGAATCACATTCTACACAATTCAACCAGACTGGGTCGTGGTTATGTTGTTCAATCTCATTTATATTGTCAGATCTAGTAAGTAGGCATGCTTATAGTATGCATGGTAGTCTCTGCAAAAATTGAACCGTATGTACCTCGAGTCTCAAAAAAATTTCGACTCTCCACCACTCCAATCATCTAAATGTGAAACAGGTCAAAGCAAATTTTTTTTAATCTAAACTGGAAGTCAGTTGGCAGTGCTTATCATAGAGCTGAGCCTAAGCTTAAAATTAATTTTTATTTCAATAGGTACAGGCACAACAGAAAAATGAATCCGATGTATCTGATACACTGTAGAAACATGTAATGGCTAGATTAGATTGCCAAATTATAGTTAGATTACGTGCTTTCATACAATGATGATATGTAATTCGAATAATAATATGTTCCCAATCATTACGATAACCAGGCAGCCAATCTCCCATCAATACCTACAGCACTCACGGATGGAATACATTCCTAGGAAAATAAAAATAGCCAAAGGCTTCACAAATGTACTGTGGAAACGATTGGAATTGTCACAATGATTTCTGCTGTGCCATTGCTGACAATAATGACATGAAAAGAAAAGCCAGCTCCCGAAGGGGTCACTTTTAAATAAATCAACTAACCTACTTGCTTAACAGCAGTACTAATCTGAGTGATCGTAAACGCATTAGTATTCATAACAATTGTATAGTTGTACTAAATATGTAATAATAATAACTACTAACTTACTACTAAGTATACATAGTTTAGGGTTACATACTGGCAATAATATAACATGTTTTTTCATCAGGGCTGCATTTTATTTTAGCTCACTTCTTTGCGTGTCTTCAATTTCTTAAAGTGTACAATACACACAAATAGTTACATGAGTTGAGTTACTTTATTTGTAGTCATCATAATATTAAGTATATACTACATGGATGTATACAGATATACGTAGTATAGTATAGTAAGGAGTTAAAGCTCACTACTTCGTATCCTGCAACAATAGGAACATTTATCTGTTCGTGTGTTGTTTTCTGCCGTATTTCTATGCATTGTACAGAATGAAATTGCCGGATATTTGTACCTTATAGCTAACGATGCCAGTATGGATGTGATGATTTTCTGTTGTGTGAAAGAGTGAGTTGAAACTCGTGGATGTATGTACATGGTGATAGTATGGGTTACATTTTGCATTAGATAGCTACTTCTACAGGCATAATAAATTACAACAATGCTCTCCGTCTCCATTGAATTGCATGCACTCTAAGGTTTAACAAAGTATACTAGTCAGCCTTTGTAACTCAATGCATTTACACGCCAGGAATTAAATCAAGTTTTCAATTGCCTCATCCAACAGAACAGGCCTCGTCTATTTAATGAATAAGGTCAACTTGCAACAAAAGATTTTTAATTCCTGCCTTTGTCGTCTTCGTAGTAAAAGATGGCACCGGCACAGACCCGGTTTGAGATTCATTATTCTCTTCTGTCCTCAAACGATGACTGCCTATGAATTTCTCCTCTCTTTGTAAAATATCATTTGCATTGCACCCAATATCGCCCTCATAAATATACTCGGCCACCAGCAGTCATCCTATTGTCCACTGTCACCCATTATCCATCAGTTTTCAGCTCACTGCTACCATTATGCAAGTAAACGTCGCACTCAAATGCATAGGCGAAACCGCAAATCCTATCTAACCATATGTATAATAAGAAGCAACGGTGGAGAATTCTGTCACGAAATTAATTCTTGTTCTAAGTATAAAAGAAGTATGTAGTTCGTATGATTTTTTTCTGTGCACATAGAGACATATGTAAGTTGTAGAGGGTTCTGTTGTGATTTGTGATTGTGAGTGAGGATAGCATGCCGATACTCCATTATCATTAACCTGAATTAGGTCTACAATTTATGCTACAAGAGATCTAAAGATAAGCTAAGCGGCTGTTGCAGACACTATTCTTATCTGTAGGACAATACTCTTGTCATACATAATGTTCATACGAAGCTACACATTTATCCTACACATCATTCACTACGCTGAAAACAATACATAATGCTATGTATTTATATATGTATATCTAGCTATAATATTGCATATTAGTGTGTACTACATATAAGTAGGGGCGGATGTTACAATTTAACAAACGATTAGCATTGTTTTTTCAGTTTTGCTAAACAAAGTTTCATACTTATTGTGAACTAATTTTACTAGCTATGAAAATTAGAAAAGTTATGTAAAAATGATGGCTAATTCATCCGGTGATCTCTTATCTTTCCTTCACCAGTCTATATAAGAATTACAAAACCAACTAGCAAAACGGTTTTCTTGGAGGTTATAAATAGTTCCGATGCTGAAAAAAATAAACGACTTTCTGCCAGAGAATTTTGTGCAAAAATTTGGACTCACGTTTTCTTCTATTGTTTACCTTGAGAAGAGTTCAGAGGTACGTGCTAGAAAGAACGGAGATTTTCATCATCACGTATTATATTGATATTGTTAATGCTGGTAATGAGAAAATATATTGATACTAAGATTGTATTTGTTTGGATGTACTGTACTACTCTAACAGTGTTCTTGCACTAATATTCTGCTGCTACATCCAATTGTGAATTCTCTGAGGATGAGGACTGGATCTAGACCTAACCTATGTACGTGGACGTGATAGTAATCTAATATAAATACAAAAGTCATACAAACAAGGTATTGTCTTTCCCTTACATAATATTTCCATGTAATTCTGCAATTAGGTATAGCTCTATTATAACGAGGAAGATATACGGAAAAACTCAATAAAGTATATTTATCAACAACAGATAAGTATATGCCATCCAGACTACTTAACTTATAGCGCACCAAGGAAGATTAATAGCTGGTCGGCCGATGATGGTGTTAAGACTAAGGCACTTACTATTGTGCTGTCCAAATCCTCACTTGCGAGATAAATTATTTTGGCATTAAAATAAGTACATATGGGATATTTGCTTGGAGCAAAGGTGATTTAGAATTTAATACATAGTTCTCTACGGCTACATGTGTGTTAGTAACATGTTTGTCATGTTCACAGCTCAAGTAGCGCAAAAAATAACATACGCTATCTAATTTTCCTCCACCTGTGTACATATATGTTTTACGAATATAAGTAGTCGCAACATCCGCGTGTATCCTGCGGAATTTCATGAATGTCAAGAACTGATGCTGTAATTTTGCATCAGGACACATCTGTGTTGCTGTAATGGGCATGCGTGTATACTATTAAGTAATGTAACTGCAAAACTCCTAGATTACGCAAATCGAAGATTGTTTTGGTCGGCTATAGTCTTTCCTACTTGGCTTCGTATGCACGGAAGCAATCAAAATGATGGTGGCTTCGACTTTTAAAATTACTTAGACATAGTGTAGACAGATTCCATGAAAAGTATACCTATTAGGGTATAGGAACCAATTCTATGTATCTCACCAATAAATCATCAATAGTGTGTAGCAAGTACACATTATTTGCACCGTCCATAGATATTACGGGAATCTAATGTGAGTTACTTGATTCCTGATTGATATAAACTTTCCTATCCAATCAATATTATTGCCTTACTTTAACAATAAGGTTTCTTGTACACAGAATAGAAACAAGTAACCGAGCGCCCGGTGAAGTGGAATTGGGATCTTTCACTGTTTCTACCAAATTACATGACCAAAACCATCAACTGGTTTTGGCTAACAAACACAGCGTGCAAAATTAAGAATTGTTTCGCTCCGCATGATTTTGATTTTCCACAACTACTAAATAACAACAATGAAATCGTGTAATACTAATACAACACTATTTACTAGTGAAAAAAAATCTTCACGTTCATCTTTCATAACATGGGAAACTGAATGAGACTAATAGTATGGTTTGTGCTTTACGGAAGAATGTGTTAACATCCTTGCCTTCTTCCTATCAACAACCACACAATACTATAAGCCATGTCCATATCTGACTCTATGGAACTCACTTAGCTATGTAATTTTCCACAGGATATACTTATTTAACTGCGACAATCTAGGATAATTCAACAGCTCCTTTATGTCTGCAGTATTCTCTATACGCAATTAAGAAGCTCAACTAATTACTTAGGTTGGTCGAATTTTAATTAGTCAATCTCGTTTCGTTCCGTACGGAAATCGGCGTGCGAAAACTAAGTGAATAAATTATTAACCGAAGAACTTATAGTACCTATGTAAAATTCTTAAACAGGTAAATGTTCTCTAAGAAATATATTTCACTGCAAGTGTTTTGAAATTACAATTCAATGGAGGAGTCATGATATAAAAACAGTTACACAAATATTACAGATACATTAGACCATTTTGTATATTTCTATTTCAAAATCACAGTTTTCCTAAGGATACATAATATTCTGTAAGTACATTTTAATTCTTCTTTTATTTTCACTCAAGTTGTCATTCTACACTTATTAGGAATTTGTTTGAAGCCTTATTAGGAAATCCGCATTAAGATTTTGCCACTCATTTTCCTTATAAAGTGAGTTTCACCGTATTGGAGTTGATAGGGCAGTAATAATGTAACGTAAGTAACAGTTTATATCAAACTAATACAATCGAAAGCCAGGAAATATTCCTTTACATCTCTCAACGCCTATACTGCTTACCTAACTTGCAATGTTTTTATAAACATAAAATAACTTTTCTAATTTCTACACTTGCTTAGTAGTTGCTGGAGATGGCCACCAATGCAAATATCACGCACGCAGAGTTTTACATTATGTGCTCCGTAGCTATTGCGTAAAATACTGTCATGGAGGTACATACTTACGGACGCATGAAAAAGTTTGAGGTTTATTACAATCCATTGTTCACTTTGTATTAGATAATTAGTAGCTCTATGTATTTCAATTACACGTAAAAAATAAAGCCTCTGATGTAAAACGTTCTGATATACAGGAAGATCACTTATGCTTAGGAATAAACATAGAGCTTAGAAATAATCTTACTGTAATATTTATAAAACGGTTTCAATGCAATTTGTTGTCACTACTATTTGATTCAAAAGCCAGAACAATGGTAGATTCTCTTTTACGGATATTCTATGCAAATATTTTTGAATAAATATGTTAATATTTTTCTAATTGCTCCAATTATAATTAAGATGTATAATTCATATATGCAGCGGCTCCTTAGACTTTGGTAGATTACATGACTTCATATCGCTATCTATGTAAGCTACCTAAACACGTTTATCTAGTATTACACGTTTAATTAAAAAAACAATAGTTGATTGAAAGCTCATGCAATAAATAGAAGATGTTTGTTCATAGAGATCTGAATGTAATACCTAATTGAAATTAGGTTTGTAAAAATGATTTTTATTTGGATCTGCATAATTAAGTAAGTTACGGGTTTTAAGACACAGTTAAGGTAAGAAACATGAAGAAGCAGGTAACGCTATATTGCTATCATTTTGAAATCAACATGCTTAGAAACGACAACGACTTAGATGTTGTTGAATGTTTAACGAATGTTGATTGCAGCGAGGTGTTTGTACTTAATCTTTATTGTCTCTTTTTATCCCGAGACAATTTGATTTTGATATATTTTAGAAAAACCTACTTCCTAAAGGCTGTATGAGCTGTCGACATAGGACAGATAAGAAAAGCAATTGGTTACTGTTTACTACTGGACAGGAAATCATCTACCATTCACGCACAAGTGAGTGCAAAAACTAAGAAGGACACAATAAAATAAAAATTGTAACAGATTATTACTATTTGTGAGATTAATCTTCATTCCTTCTATAGAAATGTCATTGTGCTGTATTGTTGGGAGCAGTGAATAAAACATTGTAACGTTTTAGCTGTTAACATGTTTCTATACATCCCTAGCATTACTTTCGCCGCTTTAGTAAACTTAAGGTGACATTCTGCAAACACATACAACTAAATGAAGAATTCAGACAAAAAACTATTGTATACATCCTACGTCTTTCTAAAGTGCAGAGAACCTAAAGATGCAAAGACTCTTAAAGAAAATTGCATTTTATTTCTGTCCACGAAAGTACTTGTATTTTGTATACCTACGTGAAACTATTAAAAGTGAAGTACCTACAGGACAGAATACAATAAAGGATATCAATGGGCAGAGATTTACTATTATTGCTCGACAGTTCTACTCTCCATTATGAAAACATCCAAGATTGAGACAATAGGTTTTGAAAAGGTATGGAAATGTGTGATTTGGTGTGAAAGACCCGGGGGAATTACCTTGTTTATCTCCAGCTTGACTTCGGAAGAGGACACAGAGCCCAGTTTCAAAGTTGACAGCGTGACAAGACAAATTAGTTCTGCAAGCATCAAGACATTCTGCAAGTTGCAGAGTTCCAGCCCTGGTCTCAAGAATATCCGACGGAGCACTGTACATCCACCCAGTAACTAATTCAAAGGTGGAATCTTCTACGGGGCAGTTGTTGACGTCATATTGAGCCAATGCACCGCTCACAATGACACCCGCCACAAGTAAACTTATACGGAAATGCCACATTTTCAGAATTTACTCGTCAAAAGTTCACGGAATTAAACCTAAGAAACACACGCAAGAGAATTTCTTGAGAATTCTCAGCGAACCTCACCAGGATCACAATTGAAATATTTAAAAGCGGCACTCGCAGGGTACTTATTATTATCTGAGTATATATCTAAGTATATAAATGTGCGGACGAACTCTGCTTTTTCAGATAAACCCAAAGTGTCTTGAGTGGACCTTAAGAGTTGGATGATGTCAAGACGGAGGTGGATCGCCGACTACAGAAAAAGATTGACAAACGTTTTGTTTGATGGTGCACAAGAGTTGAGTTTGTCGAGTGGAGGAGGAACAAGTCCTGAGTGTGGAGAGGGGGCTATGCCATTTAGGATTCATTTACAAAGCCATTGCCATGACCAACAGAATATTATGAAAACTGCTTCTACCTTACTTAGTACCTTAGGAGTTAAGAAACTACCATCCCGTACTATCCTCCTGTGATGCTCTATGTCTTCCCAAGCACTCTCCACCGGTTTCCCTACACATCCACTCATACATAACATAACATACTAGCCAACATAACCTAGACATTCAAACACATTACAATTACACTCATCCCTATTTACATTACTTATACTAACACATAAATATCAAATAACTTATGCGTATACACAAACCAGCTACATTTATATTACAGTAAACTACATTCACATTATGTATGTATCTACACCCATATTATGTGACTCTGTACTTACTGCTATCAATCCCACATTCTACACACTGTCGAGTTTCCAATATTGAGAAGGTATTCCCATTCAATCCTCAATAAATATATCTACTTGATTTGAAGTCATTTTATATATATTTGCTACAGAGTTGATACGAACAGGTAGACATCTACTACTATCTGTTGAAGACAGTAGGATGAGCACATCACAGCGCATCACCTACAACGAGAAAAGCCTTCCTGGTCAGGTTCATCAAATGCATTGCAGGCCTGAGGGTTTCTCAAGTGCCGTAATTCATTCCTATGCTCAATTCTGGTCTCCTTCCCTAAAATCTCTCAACTAAACTCGTCTTCGTCTCACCTTAGTTATACTACAGCTTTAACCTTAACCCGCCCTACTACTACTAAATTCACTTACATCTACATAAATAGATTCACAAAAAGTCACAAAACATTACCATCTCAATCAAACCCAGTTTTCTTTCTATTTATTTGAGATGCCTTGATGCGTTTATAGTTTTAATATCTGTACTTGCATGGCATATAGCAGTAAGAATATAGATACAATGTATTAGTAATAGTATGTGAATACAAAACCTGTAAGTTTTCATTTGACCACTCAATTGAAATAGACAGTGAAGGTTTTATTTGTTTACTTGCAGTTATTACGATGTTCAAAATGGTTTGTATCTAAAAAAGAATCTTCGTCTATTTCTGTGTACAATGCGTTGAATCATATGTAATTAGGTATGAAGGGAGGATTTGTAGGAACATGTGTAGCATTTGTATATGAAAACTGATCTGTGAGTATAATATGAGATTGTGTAGGAAGGAAAAGCATTATTGTAGATAAGCATTATGATTTAGTAGAATTAAGTGCCGACCTACGGAATTCAGTGAGTTGCGTTAGTTGGGGTTGTAAGGTATGTCTGGTTTGTAATACATTAGCTATCTCGGTATATCTGACTAATCTGACTGTGGGCAAGGCAGGCATCTTACCTTACGATGCAACTTGTTTACTTCCCAACGTAATAACCTTTCCTCCACCACGGATTTCATCTGTAAATATGTTACAGTACTACATAGTAGCATCTTTTTATATAAGTTAAACACCCATACAGTTAATCAATATTATATCAAGTAATTGATATCTCTCAGTACTACTATTAATTGGAAAAACAAGTATTATTATTATTGTAATGTAAGAACGTATTTGTTTGTCAGTGCAGACAGTCAGAGTGTCTGACTGAATCATCAGTACTGACTGACTGGTACTACATTCCTATCTCTTTTTTCACTGCTACCAACGGAGATGCAATCGTTAGTCGGGGAAGTAGAGATCAAGAGTAACAAAGCAAGTTTGTTGAAGAAACGCTGACTGACCGAGAGTCAAAGTAATTCCAAGACAAGACAAACACGATCTCCCTCCGCTCCCAGTCCTTGCCAACTGAACTAACTTGAAATTATAACAGGAGCATTGGACATTTTTAATTCAGAAGAATATTCTTGTTAAAATGAACTTTTAAAAAACTCTGTGCAAACTATAATTATGTCGCAGTTAGTATTTTTATCCAATCATTTGAATTCTGCAGGTTTAATGAAAAATTTCCCTATCCTTAATGATCTGCATGTACTGCACATAAATAAATATTTTGTACAATAAATACTTTTAAAGGCTCAAGAGCTAAACTTGGTCTCTGAGAATTTTTATTCGCCTTGACACAATTTAAATTACTTTTAGATTTACAGCTTTTGTAACACTTTATATTTCTTAGGAATATAGAGCGCTATTAACCTGATGCTCTTTTGATACGTTGACGGTACTTAGCTTATTACAATGTTTAGAGATAAAATCTACACCATCTGAGTATAAATTGGAAGAAGCTTATCAGAAATGGCATAAGAGTAAGAGGGAAAGGAAGGAAATTACTGTTTAGTGCTACTTATAACATTGTCTAGTAGTCTTGAACTGTATTAACAATAAACCTCTATGCGGCTTTACTTATCATATGCGTAATAATACGGAGTTTCTAATCATCATTATCTAGGAGAAGCAGTCCATGAACTTTTTAAACAAACTCACACTCGGTGGAGCAAACTCATTTAATTTGTTACTTACCGGCATCTGTAAGATCTATATACTGAGGTATTATGTCTATAGATGCTATGTAATAATATTGTGTTTACATTAGATAGATTTTTACCTTTTTTAACATAAATACTAAGGTAATTTGATAGCTTGGGAGATTAAATTAATTTTACTAGGGCAAAAATTGAAATACATTTAAGACAGTAAATGATTGGATTTATGTTCTAAACGAGATTTACTTGAATCATTAAAGAAAAAATTAATAGATTAGCTGCACAAAGAATTCAGAGGCTATTTGTAGCTTTTGGTATGAGAAATGAATGGGACTTTTCTGCATTATATTTATAGAACTTACTTTTATTATTGTGTCTGTCATGGGCTGAATAAACCAATAACACTATTATTCCGACTGCACTACTATAAGCTATTTATTTGGGTAGGTAGAACGTAAAGTTGGATGAATTAGCTATAGGTATTCAATTTGAAGATGACTAAGCAAACTACTTCTTATGTATTGTAACGTTCTGTGTTATTTTTTGTAAACATAGCGTCTCTGTAGTATATAAGTAGTATAAGTAGTAACTACATAATAAGTTTTCCGTATTTATATATTTATATTGCACATTGTGTAAATAGTAAACATGTGCAAGAGAGAATAAATATGCATTTTCAGATTCATTCTAGATAGTTTGCCTTAGACTACTTAGGAGTTGCCTTTTAGAGAGTCTTCTTCAAACATGCCAAGTGAAGACAAGGAAAAGCAAGATGTTTTATTTTCAAAAGGAAACCATTTCAAATTGTTTCAGTCCCTGTTCTTATTACCGATTGTAATTACATGGAGATTCACTGCAGTGCATTGCATGTCATGTGCCTTTCTTTGGCCTGCCATGCCGGTAGCTCTACTATTATTGGGATACACATCAAAAAGATTCTTCCAACAGTCTTTCTTCCACTGACTTCAGCAGATCCCATCGTTAGACGTCTTTCTATAGATCCCTAAGTACAATTTCCTATTTCTTGGGTGTAATGTTTACAGCCATTGTTACATTGGTGAACGCCAAAGCTATTATTGAGACGTATTGTGTCTTATATCTCTTTAAATATCATTTATCTAGCGTGCTATCAAGATTCAATCACTGAAATGACTGCTCCACTAACACATCACACTCATCTATCCTTAAGCCAATCATTTTCCCGAAAACATGCACAAATTATCTTTGTAACTGTTTGTAACATTTTAACTATCCTCTCAACTACTTGTAGTAGTTTTATGCAACAGTATATTTACGATGTGATAGGTAAAAATACAAAACTAATGCTACTCATAAAAGAAATTTAATTGCCTGCCGTAAAGGTCAGCGCTAATAACAACATGGTACTTTGACATTAAACTGAAATTTTCCGGTACCTAATGTAAATCCCAACAAAAATTCAAATGAGACAGCGTTACAAACCAACCGCAATCGTCGTATCGAAAAAGTCCACTTTGATGACCCCACGTTATGACGCTTCTGATGTGTTTAATGTAGATATCGGTACGTAGTGAGAAATAAGCAAAACGGTAATCCAAATACTACATGCATTCTCATTTAATTGTATCTCTGTAAGTTTCTGCCGACTTAAGTGACTTTGTCACAACGTGACTTTTCATTTGGGTAAATACTCAAGGAATCCATGAAACTCTGCTATTCTATTTTCTTTTCCTTTCTTTACTCAATCCTTTTCAAGATATAAATACCTATGGGGAAGTATAAATTGTTAAACGAACTAAGACTTGTTCGCGGCGGCTGTATCGAAACGATAAGTAATCTTCGGGTAAATGTAATTTTTTGAAATATTCATCCTAAATATTCCTCTTTATTTTTACGGTTGGTTAAATACAGAATTACAATGTCATTTTTTATACCTCCAATATTAATTTTGATACTAGTTTCAATGATTCAATAACCCAGAATTCAATTTAGCTCTGACTACGGGTTTCTGGACTTTAAAAAATAAGTATAAAAATAAACATTTGGTATGGAGCGGCATCATGCCCTAGTCAGACTCGTCTCGTTTTCTTAACATGGTCTTCCTTAAGAGCTGTAAATGTTAAGCAATACACATTATTCCTATTGCTATATACAATTTGAGGATAAGTAGACTTTTGAGACTACAAGAGGTAA
The DNA here is from genome assembly GCA_019776445.1 of Tomocerus maximus. Taxonomy (NCBI): domain Eukaryota; kingdom Metazoa; phylum Arthropoda; class Collembola; order Entomobryomorpha; family Tomoceridae; genus Tomocerus; species Tomocerus maximus. Next base: position 30,960 of record JABASH010000367.1, read on the forward strand.
ATGAGTAAATGGGCAACATCCAGGCAGGTGTGTATGTAAGCACTCCTATATATAGAATTATGTACATGCCTGCACGTAATGAGATATAAGTTGGCACTGGCAGATTGGTAGGTTTTGTAAAGTGATGTGGAGATAGACATCAAGACTCTATATAGACCTTCTATCAGTTTATATACACCATGTCGTTATGAGTCTGAATGATTTGATTTAAAGAAAGAAATATCCCTTTTTTATTTAGTACACCCTTTCTAAATGTAATTACCAGTCTACTATAAGACTCAGATCTACTCCACAAAGCGCATTATCAAAGCGTTGATTCTTGTATCATATCGTTCAGAGCAATCACAGATGTGCCAACACAAAGAATTAAGTGGTTAATTACAGGATTGATTTCTTTCAGATTGTATGTTTTAAACGAGGCTCTTGAAACGCAACTGATTCAACTTTTTGGTAAATTAAAATATTTGGGCGTCTGGGTTTTATTTCATCTTGGAATGTATGTTTATGACTTGCAGACAGATATAGCGATAGTTAGATATAAATCACTGGACATTACTTAAACTTATGGCCTGAAAAACAAAATGGATGTAAATGAAATTCCAGCTCTGACTAAAGGAAAAGAGCCTTGGAATCCTTGAGGGGTGCATTAAATTGAACTTGACTTCTTTTCCTAAGGCTGAACTGTAAAGCTACTAAAAATAATCCTTTGCCTAAGGACACTTGTTAAGTCCCTGTACTAACTCTCCCTTTCTCAGGTCATTGGCTCGAACTGTAGTTGAAGTGTCCGTGCCGTAGACTAACCTACACCAACTGTGATGAAGAGAAGTTTCCACTTTTAGAACGAATACAGGATTAGAATATTATTTGGCTTTGTAAGCATTCACAACGTATTACAGTAACATTCTAATAAAAGTTAGAATATTCTTTGGCACAAAATTACCTTTCAATTCATTCTCTTATTTAGCTGTTATTTTACAAAAAGCGAGAAACCCTCTGAATCATTTAGTCTAAAATTGGAAAAGACATAAAATGAATTTTATTTATCTATTTATTAGAGCATATCTGCCAATATTCACCGCAGTATACACACAGAGTGAATATTGCCGAGTCGTAATCAATCAATATAGTACGATTGAGAAAAAACCAAATCTATATACGTACGTACGACGTACCACAAATAAGTACATAGAGAAGAGTAATAATACATAATATTATGCATAATAATGCAATGCAAGTTAGGCAAGTGGTTCTTATTTACCGTTGAAGTTGAGTTATTTAATGGGCAAATGCAGTTAGTCACACGAAGACATAATGCAAGAATTTAGCAAGTAGCGATAGCCCTTAGCTCCTTTCTATTGTATCGATATCTCTGTACGCATTACTTGGTGTAAGATATGAAGCAGCTACTGGAATTAAGTTAATCGACTGCAGTTTCGCCAGTTTGGTGTTGGTACTTGCTCGATGATTAGTGGAATTGCGATAGTTTTACTCTACACAGACTTATCAAATATACTGATATAATATTTGTAAGCTACACCTGTGTAGCCAGTACACTCTTATACTCCATAGTGCTCTGTATTTCAACACACTCACAAGATCGGAAGAAAAAACAGAAGCTGCGGCAGTGTGGGTTACGCCATTACAAATCCAACTTAATGTGCATAATACACAAAGGTCGTAAATTTCACCACTTTTCCCCTTTTGTTGTTATTTGATGGCCATATTAATTTGTTTTATATTTACTATCCCCCCGAAAAGACACTGAAATTGTTAATTGAACCTATGAGTTAGGTATATAAGACCAGAAAAATTATTTTCTTTAGCAAAAACGATGACACGATTTCCATGAAGTGTGCAGTTAGACATTCGGGTTGTTCTCTGAAGAATTATTTGGGTTTGGTGTCTATTTCTTAATTTTAAGCCGCAAGGGAAAACCCTGGTTGTGTGTGTATAGCATGTACAATATATTATATTGCATATGATAGTAGATGATGGGGAAGAGTCACGTAATGTAGTTCTAATCTTTGAAAGAAATAAAGTTGATGTGAGTGATGCTTGCAATAAGTACGATGGATAGAAGTGGATGGAGTGGAATGGGAAAGATGAGCAATTAAGAGTTAAATAAATCATTTATTGCATAATTATATGTAGCCACGTTCGTCGTTAAACTTGGGTCAACAGGAGTAGTTAAAAGCTCTGTAGAGAGTTGGCCCGCGGCTGGCTGTGGAGGAAGTGGTCAGTATTGCGAATAGCGGTTATGCCGAGAGGGCAAGACCTACTACCCTTGACCCTCAGCTTGACGAGCAGGTGGACAAGATAAACCCAGTCAACTTCAACTTTTGTCCAATTCAAGTTGGGCCGAGCCACTCACTCACAATCAGTCAGCCAGTCGAATCAGCATCTACAGCCACCACATAGAAATCTCACTTATTCTCAATTTCTATCTCTACCTCCTCAACACTCAGCCTCATGCATTCTGCAAATTGCCATTCCATACAAGTAACTACTTACTCCAATCTCATCCACTCCACTACACATCGACTATGAGCATCTTTAAATATTTGTTTAGTCATCCACACTACTGTAGAATCACTAATCCTAATCACTCTACTACTGCACTCGACTCTGCTCAAGTCGGCTCTAGACCATCCACTACTCATCTATGTACATATACCCCAATGTTTACTGTATTACTCTAAGCAAATAGATTCTTTGTTGGTTTCACAAATTGAATTCTATTGACGGCTGTAAAGTTATATTTTTCTTTAAACCATTTACTGTTTCAATTGCAATTATTATTCCTTTGAAATATCAACAATTACAGATCAACAAATAATTGATTTAATTGCAAACGGTGGTTTTTCAGGAATGCAAAGCAATATTTCATAATCAATTAATCCCTGCTTTTTTATGTTTAGGTTTTAAATTTCAAGATGGAACAATTGTGTCATCAAAGGAAAATTTGTTATTTAAAGCATCAAAAAATATATACTGCTAATACATGAATAGGTGGTCCCTTGGACTAAGCGGTGGACTTCTTTTTCTTACTTGCAATAACAAACTTATTAAACTACGGTTAGACGAGTTTAAACAATTTGACCAATTTTTATTATTTATTGTAAATTAATCTATCGGTACCTACCACCAATTTCCCAACACAGCCCAAGTGAATACATTTTGCATATTGTAGTAAGAAATATACATTTGTAGAAATTTTAATGTAATAAATTAACATTTACTACACGAGTCTAAAAGGATTAAATTTAAGGAAAGTTCAAACCAATTAACTTTCCATGACAGTGAAGATAAATACACGTTCGTTAAGGTTTGCGATTAAAACTTTGTAAAAGCAGTCAGACGAAGTATGAATACATGCAAATTTTCAAGATTAAACGTTACATAAAGTATACTTAATTTTCACTGTAGCGAATGAATGCGGAATTTTAATCAATCTTATTGTATTTGTTGATGATATGATAGTATTGATAGTATATTCTCTACGTAGTGGCATTGATTGTTAATGGCAAAACTTTGCCAATTATTTGTGACTCTAATACGTGAACTACGTGGCAAATGATAAATAAAGGCTATAAATTTCTTATCTAATCTTTCCAAGTCTTAGACCCTATTTAAAATACACAGGTTTTTGTCTGTCCATAGATGAAGAACCGGTAAAAGAAAGTATATTTTTGCTAATGTGTGCAGAATATTTAATAACAAATACAGCTTTTCAGCAACTGCATTAGTATTTGTTCAGCAAATAAAATTTGGACGTGCCTACTCAAAACTCGTGGCAATAGAATAAGTAGAAGAGGTTTGATAAGCTAATAGGCAATAAAAAATGTGTAGGTACAACTTTAAAGGAGGTTTGGTAGTTTTATAAATTGTTGCATGTTAAGCCAAGCTTCGCTGGTTTACCTATATATGACAAAATGATTAAACGTAGCCAGTGTTTTGAGTAGATTGCTGTGATTCAAGAGTCTTAATGGCAGAGACTGCACTTCCTAATTTCCAAATTGAATCTCCGCCCATAGTCACCCTGTTACTTTGGTCCACTCTTATTAAAAACTTTTACATAAGAGTATACATTAGAAATGTGCCAACAATCAGCTCAACGTAACCTATATGCCAATGTGATTGAACACTAAAACGAATTGAAATCCACCCATCCAATTTGACTATCCGTAGATATTTTGCATTAAATTGTGCTGCACCACTCACATTAACTGCATTTTGCATTACTGTACTTGAGATATTGTTGCAGGATGGAATTATATTATCCACAAACGAGTTCCTGACTTTTGGAAAATACTACACAGAATGCGACATGCAATTCTTTCGGACCTGTTCGGTTAAACACAACAACAAACAGAAAATCCTGAGTAGTACAACAGACTATAGAGATGAGAAACGATTCTGTCTGTGGCACTCGCATTTTATGAGTAGAATATTAAGAATAGAAAATGTGTATAATAATGCAACCAACAAACAACGAGTTACTAACAATATGAAGCCCAAATTGCAGACGTTCCCTTCCCAATCGTTCCCATTAAGTAATACATCCTATCATATTGTTCATTGTCCACTAAAACATTTTGAGGAGATTAAGATTCATCTCTGGGATCTGAGTACCAATAAAATTGTAATAGGAGAATGCCATATGTAACTATCCACATGTAATTTACTGATATGCAAAATGCACAAGCTTTTTGACATCGGTTTCGCATGTACAACTTGTCAGTAATAATATATTGTAGCCAGTACTTATGCTAACTTGTATTGCATGTAACTCTATTTGCCATAATATGAGCTCATGGTGCATGTTATCTCATCTCAACTAAAGTATTCCACATCTGTAATCTCTGTCTCCAATGGACAACGGAAAAAAGTACACAGCCTGTGGCCAGTGTAAAAAGGTAATTACGTTCTCTATGAGAATATGATATATTGTGTACCTACATCAGTTATATAGGCCAACGCTATAAGAAGGGCAACTATTCATCATAAAAAGTTATGTTTAGGATGCATTGTCCAAAAGTTCACTCAAATATTTCACAAAATACATAAGTAGTGTTATCGTAAACAGTATTGTCACTTTTTGTAAAGGTAGGTTATGCTTACTTCTATTAGTAAACCTGTTAATCCCTATGCAAGAAACCTCATTCATTTTTCAGCTAGGTTCTTATATTATCTGTACGTGACTGCCTAAATAATATTATTAGCTTCTATACTATGAAGATATATATATCATGATGACATTCATAAAAAAGGAAATTTGGGAGATTACGCTTTCCAGAGTGGAATCGGGTCAGCCAGAAAGAACTTTGAAGAATACGGACACATGGAGAAATTTCCTCATGAACCAGCATTTTTTGAATGCAAAAGTAAGTACTACAAATAGCTAACAATAAAACTTTGTGTACGCACACTAAAATGTACATGTTATATTATTAAGTATAATTACTTCTAATTTATGGTTCGAATGGAAATGTATTTACATCATTTATCATTAGTTAAATGAAAAGGTCGACTATATAGATGCCGATGCTAAGGCCAATCCTACAAACATCCTGCAGACAAGTAAGCATGCCTACATGTAAATATATCAGTTTGGTTTAAATATATACCCAAGGTGATACTTAATATTTTTAAGATGTACTAATAAATCCTTGCCGCTTATTAATTACATTAGTTTTAACTACCTATTCTTAATTCGTCATCTGATTGTAAATGCAAAACTAGAATTCAGTAAATGTAATTGAAAAAAAGGTGTGCATCTTATATCCTGTATGAGTACCGTAGTCAGAAGAGAAGTGCTCTAACATAAACAATAGCTGTAAATGCAACTAATGTTGCTGAAACTAATTTATTTGGATATAAATTTTGTTCTATGGCTGCAGTAACAATAAGTAAAATTATTGGGTGTTATATAAAGTAATGCTGACATATATTTTAAGGTATGTAGTTAACTGTCAACATTTGAAATCGCTTTCCTGGTAATATAACTTGGTATTCTAACACAATTTAATTTCAAATAGCAGTAGATTGAGTTGACTTAAATGTATCGGTGGACAAGGTTAAAATAGTAAAACGTTTCTAATCATTGCATTTCAGTTCATAATATATCATTGAGTTCCGCATATGCAAAACCTGTGCAGAATTTGAATTGCATAGACATCGTTTTCAAACATACATTACGCACTCCATTTATTTCACTTTTAGTATACTAAGTGCACCCTTGGCTAAGAAGAATATTTCTAACTCGTTTTGACCAAAATCTGTATTAAGGAGGTTATAAAATTGGCTGTGTAAATAATAGTCAAGGGATGCATTGAATGCAATTGCATTGTAACATTATCACTCACGAGCGCATTTCATCTATGATATTGATGGAGGATAATCAAAAAAAGATGCACAATAGCAAGCGAGCAGATCATCACACACTAGAGCCTTAAGATCACTTTTGTCTTTCCCCAACACGCTATTATAACTATAAGCGATTAAGGACATAGGTACGATAAGTACACCGTGGAACTGTACAATTTGGTTGTGCATGTGCTCATCCTGTATCGGTATAGATAGGTGAAGTATAGTTGCAATTACGATTGATGATGGACCTTTATAATCTAGTGGTTCCGATGAAAATCATATTTGTTGTCTAATTTAGATACAAAAGCCTCGTGTTACGGTATTTCATTTCTGAAGTTAGGTCAGAGTGCACATGCCACGACCGCAAAAATGTAAATACGCTCATTTCATGCACATTCGTTTTGACACTCATTACCTGTTGTACAATGCACAGAATACATAAGAGTGAAGCAAACGAGTCAAAAAACTAACAGATGTAAGATATGGCAAGCGTTTGCAAACTTCACAACTGTAAAACAGTTTCTTGTTACAAGTAATTACTCACAGTCACACATAACATAAAAAAACAGTATAGTACCTACCATCGAGCAAATATATAAACTGCACACAGAGAATTGACCAAACTTGCTACACTATATAGAATATTATTATTATTACGCATAATTCAAAGATAAGACTCATCTCATCCTTCTAATCTGTCTTTACTCAGTCCTTCTGAGAACTCATTTCCATATCCAAGTGTTTCCACTTCACCTTTCTATCCCTTTATCTACTCCCCACTTTTCTTCCCTATTTACTCAAGAGGAATTCGCTCGTTTTTAACACCCAAATTTCAATAGTTACATTAGTGTGACGTAATGTATAGTAACCTAGTGTTTACCGAAACGCTAGTGAGACTAATTCATTGTTAGTCACACCAGATAGATTACTTCTATTAATAATGCTTTTTCCACACCTTAATGCAGTGTCAATGAGTTCTCTGTGTTGCTTAACGGAAACCTTTTTTATATGTATACCTACGCGTAAGTTTTATGACCTTGCGCTAGTAGTTGTAACAGAAGCCTATATTGAACTATTTAGTATATGAAATGACAAATAATGACAGAGACAAGACGTTCAAAGCAAATATGACGACAAACTTGATCTGTGGCATGTGCAATGACAACAATGTCGACTGGCAAATCTTATCGATTTAAAACATGGCATATTGCTGGTAAAAACTTGATTGACAATTCTCTTGATCTTGTTATAGACAGCTATTTTTATTTTTAACCTATGCAGTTTGTCGTTTATAAAAATACAGAAGCTGTTTGACTGTTTTGTAACTTGTGGAGATAACAAAGGTAAAACATTATGCATTGACTGATTGACCACCTACCCTACAATCCACAAATGAATCCTGTCTGGTAGGTTTTATTGTGTCACCTTTCATTTAAGATATCGGTACTTGATCGACTACATGTGACAAAAAATTGTTGATCATGCTATACAACAATCCAGATGTTATGCAAAGTTATCTATAGTATTTGTTTGTCTGCATACTCCAAAAAACTCATTCAGTAATGCGGTAATGAATTTTAATGGCCAGTATTGGATGTTACCTATGCACTTTTAATGCTTGATAGTTTCTAGCATTCGATAATGAGTAAAAGAAATGATCATGATGATTTAGCCCAAAGAAACGTTTTAGCCACCTAAAGATTCAATGAATTTTAATCGGTGTCGATTTCAAAAATAACAGCTAATGCATTAACAAACAATTTCAAAATCACGACTTTTCAATTATACGCGAACACACTGGTCATTATCAAGGTAAAGATGAATATAGATCGTATGTGACTAGCATAACTTTTTTTGTGCATTCACAAATGTTGAGGTCATTACCAAAAAGCAATTACGATTCCATCTGAAAATTGGTTTGTACATAAAATCAATATCTGTTCACTCTGTGATATTGTTATTGAATTATAACGAACAATTGCAACGGCAGGGCTGAAACAGGAGTATCGTTGTAATCTTTTGTGCTGTCATTGTAATAGTAGTGGAATAGATAAATTTGAAAAACTGATTTTATTTGGCTCGCCTAAGCACTCGAGACATAAATGTGGTAGTACTGCATTACATAAACTGAAATGGAATAACTGTTTTCTATTACATAAACATAATGTATAATTGTGTACTTACTTACATAGGTACAAGTCTACTTGCAAGCTTACAATTAGTGTAGGCAGCGTAAATCCATGCAAGAAATTCAAACCCTTTTTAGAGAGGAGAAGCAGGTTTCAGAATCAGAAATATTTAACATATTACTACGGACAACCGTAAAGTGTTTGTGTGTAATCCCCAACTCGACATTCATGACGGTATGCACATGTGGTATTGGGTACCTACCTAATACCTTCGTACACCTGAGTATTGGCGTAGTTGTGGGTGGTTTGAGATTACTTCGACGAGAACGCAGTCCCATAAGTCCGACTATCGCGAGTATTGTTGTAGTAATAATATGGATGTGTATTTAATGAATGCGAATCTTTTTCTGCATGTGGTCTCATGGAAAGTATGCTCGTTACTATTTTATGTTTACTTTTTACACGGGTAAAGGTCCGTTAATTTGACAAAATGTAGGCAATGGGAATACTAAGCAAGAAATTCAAAAAGCCTTCTACGTCCCTTTTTAATTTGATTGATCTCAAATTCAATTCGACTTCCATTTTATTCTCAGATGGAAAAATCTTTTTCTTCCTTAAATCCTGACGCATGGAAAAATAGTCCCGCTTTCTTAATATGCTGAAAATAGTTAATTTTATGATCAGGTCAAGTATTAAGTATATGGTCACCTTCATTTTATAAAAAGGCATTAGTTTACTTATTACATTTTTAACAATACGTGATTTATGATTAATGAGTAAGTGAACAATAGAAAGAAGACGAACTTAATAATATGTAATACATAACGTTTAATTAATCGAAGAGAATCTTTGCTGCATTTACTAGTAGCGTTCCTTTCATTACAGACAGATTAAAATTACTAATATGCAAATCCAGTGGTAGATTTACAGAAGGTTTATGGACCACCACGAAAATAAATTTCATTGATATCACTCTGGTAATGCCGGAGAATATTGGAGTGAAAATGGAGAACCCCTCAAAAAAGTTTCCAAATGAGATTTTTGATCTAAGGAAGCAGAAAAACAACTCAACATTGTTAATATTTCTTAGAAAACAGTGATCAATCGCATTAACTGCAGCACCAAGCTAAATAAATTTGATTAAAACATCCGACCAAAGCACCCTGTAATTGTAATATGGAAAAAAACAGTAAGCAGTCGATCTCATCAACAGTGGTACCAACACTAACAATCGGTTATTGCTGCGCTGAGGAATGTTTTAATAAACTTACTACAAATATTGCCATTATCAAATGTTCCTATATGTATAATAATGGTAAATTGATTCTAAGAGAATTGATCAAAAGCACATTTGTAAGCTGACGAAATAACATAATCGTAAACTCCAAAGTTTGTTTCATAAACTGTTATTTGCATTTTGCATTATCACAAACTATAATTGACATTTTCGTAAAAATTTTTGCAAATAAGCAATTTGCATGTCGTAATTTGTATTAGGATCGCTGATCGTGTGGTAATATTTGAATTAAAAATTGGTTATTTGAAAATTAAAAAAATTATTACGATAATGCTAAAGCTAGCTTACCGATGTTAGTGTAAGTTACGAAAGTGTCATCGTATTTACGAAAATACAACTGTCATATTAACAAAAATGTTTTTGATGAATTAACCGATTTCCGGTAAATTAACTATGGTATCTATTACCTACAAGATTATATGTAATCGCTTTTAGCTCGCCTGAGGAAGCGAGCTTATAGAACCGCACAGTCCGTTCGCCCCCACGATAACTTTTGAAAGCAAAAACGGATTTTGACCAAACTTGGTGAAAACGTTGCTTAGGGACCTGTGACGAACCCTATTGATTTTGGTCCAAATCGGTCCACAGGTTTCTGAGATAGCTCGCGCTCACTTTGTCTTCAATTTGATAGTCAAAGTGAAAAATGGGCATGAAAAATTGGAATTGTTCTTCTAATATGTTGTTAATATGATAGAAAGAAATATTAAATACCGTTTCGACCAAAATAAATTTCAAACCAATTCTTTGACTTTCTATGCATTTTGATAGTCACAATTATGTGATTAGACTTTCTATGCATTTTGATAGTCACAATTATGTGATTAGACTTTCTATGCATTTTGATAGTCACAATTATCTGATTTGACTTTCTATGCATTTTAATAGTCAAAATTATCAGATTTGACTTTCTATGCATTTTAACAGTCACAATTATCTGATTTGACTTTCTATGCATTTTGATAGGCACAATTATGTGATTTGGACTTTCTATGCATTTTGATAGTCCCAATTATATGATTTGACTTTCTATGCATTTTAATAGTCACAATTATGTGATTAGACTTTCAATGCATTTTGATAGTCAAACTTTCTTGCTTTGACTTTCTACACATTTTGATAGTCAAATATTTCGGATTTGACTTTCTATGCATTTTGATAGTCAAAATTATCTGATTTGACCTTCTATTATTTCTGCGGCCGTATTTTTATTCTTAAACTGTGTACTGTACACGGCCCCCTTTACACTTGCAAGCTTCTGTTACGGCTTGCCGTTCGTTTTTAAATATACCGCCCAATCAAAGATGCATGTTTCTTTGTTCAAAGAGCCCCATTTACCTATTTTTGACCATTTTAGCCAATTTTGTCGCCGGCTAACAACGGTATTTAACCAGCCGGTTAGCCATTTAATCCTGACTATTTTAGCCGGCTGGTCATCGAACACTGTATACAAGGTTACCTTAATCTTAGGAGTCACCTGTGATTTGTTTGACATGGTCGTCGCCTGACCTTCCACTTGCTATATTTTATCTTGCTTGTAGCTAAAAGGATTTTAAAGCTGTGTTGTAAAAATAAAAATCTGCATTACAAAATTGCAATTTGTGTGATAAAAATCTACAATCTACCATATACAACACAGCACACAAGAGTAGCATAGAGTAATTTTTATTGTAGCTAAAAATCAAAGTTGGGCTTAGTGCAGCCAGTACAACGCGTGGCACCCGCTCTATGTGTACGTTTCGCGCCTCTAATTTAATTGGCGCCACGACCGTCTGACTGTGAGGGAATTGTTTGTTCATTGTCAATTGTGTAAGTGGTGGGTACGTCAACGATGATATAAAAAGTAGCTTAGACTTCAAGATAGTTGTTGACACTTGACAATTGTGGTTATAGCAAAGTCTGCTGGATCTGGAGATTCTAAGTTTTGATCATTTTGAAAAGGTAAGTCATAAGTATATTAATGCGACTAAAGTTAAAAATATTCGTCAACTTAAATAATATTAAATCAGAAGTTTATAATTTTTGTGGGAAT